>NDGM011176088.1:0-11759 GCA_002564305.1 Octomys mimax | reverse complement strand
CAATCTGAGGTACAGGATCTCAGGATAAATCCTGAGGGGATTTCACTGATCTTATCATATCCAGAAGCTTCAACTCTTGTTGAATAAGTTTTGCTTTATCTTGTTCTTAACCATCCAGCAGAAAAGTATAAAAGCAAAGTATAAGAAGTAAAACCATCATGTTATGTTAAGCTGTGGGGGACTCAAATCAAAGGAGCACTATAATTAACACTGCATTAATCTTTCACTTCCTTTGTGAAACTGATTCCTAAATATTTCATTTTTAAGTGCTATTGGAAAAGGAGTGGTTCCCGTAATTTTTCACTTATTATGATTATTGTTTATGTATTGAAATCTTTTTGACTTTTGAGTGCTGACTTTGTATTCTAGTATGTTACTGAATTTGATTACTAAATCTACAAGTCTCTTAGTGGGGTTTTTGGAGAGTTCTAAGTAGAGTATCATGTCATCTACAAATAATGATAATTTCACTTTTTCATTGCCAATCATAATTTCTTTTTCTTATCTAATTGCTCTCGTTAATGTTTTCAGAACTATACTGCACAGGGGTAATGACAGTGGGCATTGTTGGTTTTTTCGTGATTTTAAAATGAAGGCCTTCAATTTTTGTCCATTTTCTATGATGTTCGCTGTTTGTCATAGGTGGCTTTTATGAGGTTGAGATAATAACCATCTATTCCAATTTTCTATAGTTTTTTTTTTTTTCATGAGTGATTTTTGGACTTTAGGAAANGCTTTTTCTGTATCTATTGAGATGACCATGTGATTTTTGTCTTTGGCTCTGTTGATGTGTGGTATACGACACTTATGAATTTCCATATATCGAACCATCCCTGCATTCCAGGGATGACTCACACTTGGTTGTGATGTGTAATCTTCTTGATGATTTCCTGAACCTTGTTTGCTAGTATTTTATTCAGGATTTTTGCATCTAAGTTCAGTAAAATGATTGGCCTGTTGTTCTCTTTTTGTTTGGGACCTTCTCTGGTTTTGGTGTCAGAATAATACTTGTACCCATGAAGGAGTTTAGGAGAATTGCTTCTCTTTCAACTTCTTTTAAGAGGTTGAGAAGAGTTGGCATTAAATTTTCTCTACCATTATTATAGAATTCACCTGTGACTATATCAGTATGTGAGCTTTTCTTTGATTGCAGGTTTTTTATTACATTTTCAGTTTCATTGACTGATAATGGGTCATTCATTTTTTATATCTATACCCCCAGATTTATAGATGATCAACAAAGTCATTAAGTTTTGATGAGCACAGATATTTGTTTTAGTTTACAAAGCAGGTAAGCAAGGTTTAGTTATAATTTGGCTGAACAATTTACCTTTTATCCAATTGTCTTCTTGGGGCTTCCTTATTTTTCCTATAAGGTACATCATCCCAAATAGGCAAATATCCCATCTTTAAGTTGCTTCTACTCCTCAAGTGTCTCCTACTTCTGGAGTCAACCTGAGCAGACATTGACCTGTAGAATCTCATAAGTAACTTCACAGAGACTGATTTATCAATTAATGACTTAAAGGAATGAAAGAACTATATATAGTAGTGCAATGTAAAAGTTCTTAATGGATAAATAATATCAACAAATAGAATCATAATCCTGTGTGGGAGTTATTAATACATCATGAATTTCTACACTACATTATATTGACACATTTAAAAGACACAAAGTTGAAGAGATTTAACTGTTTCATTTTAAAGATGATAAAAATATCTCCCTAAAGTCTGAGTGGTTTCTATTAAAAAATTATTTAACAATCACAGTTCATAAATTCTCAAAAAATTCTAATTATGAATAATAGATGAAACACCATTAAACTCCACTTTTTAACAGAAATGATAATTGTCTTAAAAGGTCTTTTTTGCCTTAAAAAAAAAGAATCTTGAGTTCTCCTTGTTCTCTTAGTTATTTGACTATGTATTTGACCACTACAAATCTAAGAATGAACTTTATTCAGTAATTAGGATCCTTATAAGAATCCAGGTGGTGGAGCATATTTCCAATCCTAGCATTCTGGAATATGTGGTCAAAAAGTCGCAAATTCCAACGCAACCCAAGACTTTGTCTGAAAATAATAAATAAAGTAGAATAGTAAAATGAAGTGAAATGAAATGAAACTTTTCTAAAAATATGATCAAATTTGTTAGTTTAAATAATCTATCTAGTTAATACATTGTCATTTTTCACAAATAAGATTATTGATATGATAACACTAAATTTTAATGATGCTTTTATGACTAAAATAAATTTTAAAATATCAATGTTTGATTTGTTAAGTTTGATCTTTCAGATTAATTATAGTTATAAGGAATTTGAGATAAACAGAAATAGGAAACGAGGAGTGATAAAGATATGCCATGCTACATTCATGTACACATTGTAGCATTAAGGATGGAGTTTCAACTTGATTGGCACAGGATCTGGCTTGGGGATTAGAGATTTGTGGAGTATATGCCTATGTGTGTCTGCATTCGTCATGGAGGCATCATCTTAGGTTCTCAGTCCGGTCACTTGCACTTCAGCTCTGGCACCCTTTCTTTGCTCTGCTTTCCAATTTTCTGGCTTTGCTGAAATGGATCCTTCTGTCATGATGAGTCTGCCTTGGAGCCATCTGATCTAAAGCCATGAACAAATTCATGTCGCTGTGGTGGCACAACCCTAGTACTCAGGAAGATGAAGCAGCAGGACTGTTGCAAGTGTGAGACCAGCCCAGGATACAAAATGAGCTTAAGGACAGCCTGAGCTTCACAGTAAGACACTGTCTAAAATAAGGTAAAGGAAAAGGAAAGAACAAATAAATAAACAAATTAAACCTCTTCTTTAAGTTGTGGGTTTTGGAAATTGTGTCTCAGTAAAGCTGTCTGATGGCTCTATGTGCGAGGAAATCCGATGACCTTTGCATCCCTCTTTGTTTGGAGCACTTTATTACCTTCCCTGTCAGAGAAACATTTTCAAACTTTTAAAATAAAAAATGCCCTCATCTCTGCCTAAATTTGTCAATTCTCAAATTTACATGCAGAAACATTCACCAAATACTGCTGAGCTAAAGACATATATTTAATTTGTTTTAATTTTCAAAAATAAATATTCCTTGTGAAATTTTGGGAAACTTTCCTGTCCTTTCAGGATCAGAGACAGTTGGGGTTGTACTGTTTCATTCTGATAGGCTTCATATTTCTGTGAATGTTCAATTCATATTTATTTGCATATTTTTAAATTGTTGTACATCTTTGTAGAGCATAATGATTACAAGAATCATGGAAATTTGTCACTGTACATAGTCTTTACTTATTCTTTTATAAACCTATTCCTGTCCCCTCCCTTCCATCACTGCCTGTCCTGCATTCTTCTATTTTTCAGCCATGACATACTGTCAGTGTGGACAGGCAATAAATTATTTTAAGCAGATAATACTAAAATTAGCATTATTTATTGACTAACATGTCATAGTTTTTATAGGGATAAAAATTTTGGAAATATTATTCAGTAAATAAAGCACCTTAAGCAAAAATAAGATGATTGTTTTATGAATATCCCACTAAATTAAAAAATAAATTTACATGACAGTAATAAAACTATATTATCAATCCAAATTTTTGAAAAACACATACATAGCAAATATATAACTTTTCTAATGTTGATTTATAATTTGAATAACATACTATGCATAACAATTCCTTTCTATGCTTCACTTTTACACATAAAGATGATTGTCATATAATTCTACAGAATGACATCATTAGAAGAAGATGAATCCTTGGGCCAGTGAGATAGCTCACTGGTATAAGTGCTTGCCTGAGTTCAATCTTTGCTACCACAAAAAAAATGGAATTATGGAATATTTAAGACATAGAAAAGGCCCAAGATGTTTTTCTTCTTGAAAAATGTATTCTATTAAATGAAATGCAATATATAGGATCAAATCATCTACATGGTATAGGATGAAATTCTTCTTGTTAAAAATCTCTGTTTACTTAAGATTAACCATTCACATGTAAATACCAAGCAATAAATAGAGTATTTTTAATAAAGATATTTTATTGTCTTATTAAAATATCACAGATTGGCTTTACAATCCAGAAGTTTGTTTCTGCGGCTGGATTAACTCTTGGGTCTTACTTATCTGGCTGCTGAACTGTTCCCTTTTCAGAAACACGGATACCATCCCAAAATTTTCTGATGTCCTTGTTTTTGACTGTTGTGGCTTTCTGAATCAATGAAGCTGACCTTGAAAGAAGCTCAGTGTCATTTCCTTCAAGGATTAGCTCCTCTTCCTGGGCTTGAGATACTGAGCAAGTGACACCTGCCCTCATAAAACTCATCAAAGGTATTTTTCATCCAAGAAATTCCATATTTCAACAAGAGACCCATTCTTCTGAATAATGATGCTGATGGGAAAGGGAGCATACACAGACTTCATCTTGTAACAGAAGCTCAGCGTGACCACCTTGATCATGTTCTGTACATGGAAGAACTCATGTGAACGGTCTCCAGCTCCCTTTTTGTTCCTCCACCATTTGTCAACCCAAAGACTCTTCCTTTTCTCCCAAAGGAGACTGAGTTCCACATGGATGTGGTTGAAGTCCCTCCGCAGGCTTCCTTTGGGGCCTTCACAATAACTGCACATCCTTTCAGAGAGATGGACATTTTCTGGAATGTCTACAGTCTGATTGCTAAGAATGGTCTTCATTCTTATATTAAGTCACTTCTTCATAAGCATACTCAAAAACTACCATGCCACTTAATAAACAACAATAATGAACTGTCAACATCTTTCCTTTTTCTTTAAATTTTCATTTTCAATATTGTTTTTTCTAAAATAATTTGTGCCACAAATATGTTTTATGGCTTTTTAATTTTTTTAATTTTTATTTATTTATTTATTTTTTGCAGAACCTGGGATTGAACTACGGACCTTGCACTTGCCAGGGAGGTACTTATTCCACTGAACCATCTCCCCAGCCTCTTTTATGGCATATTTGCATTATTGTTTTAGATTATCTAAACTGATTTTTATCTATATAGTCAAATATAAATTTCTTTCTTTGTAACTTTTATGTTTTCAAGTATATTAAATTAAGCTTTATACATTTTCCTGCTACTCTTTTTCCCTCTTGATTTTAATAATTGTTCAGGATCCTTATATTTCAAAATCAATAGTATATGTTTATGTAGGGTTATTTTTAGGAGTCAATTATTATTTTAATGACAATACATTTTCATAACTCAAGGCCAGATCTTATTTGCTATAGGTAAAGGTGAATTCTGAGTTGGGAAAGAGCTTTGAGATAAGAAGGATTTGATTGTATTTATAAAATGATAAGGGACAGGATGAGAAAAAAAATTAAAATATAGAAAAGAGCAGACAAATTATGGAGAAAAGTCTCAAATTAGGTATAAAATTTATGTGAGTTTTAAAAAGAAAGAGGCTGGATCTTCCATTTAAGAGGAGACATAGAAAACAGAATAGTATAGTTGTGAATATGCAATATGTAAAGTAGAGAAAAGATAGCTTTGAATATATATGTGCATATATATTTATACACACAATAAGTAATTCAAGCTTCAAATGTAGGCACTTCATTTTGTAGAGCAGGTGGATGAGACTGTTGGTTTGTTTTCATTGTTTTGAATATTTTTAACCTTTATTAAAAAGCAAGACAATTTCATAACAAAATGATAAGAATATGACAATGGCTCATACACTGCATAAGATTGTCTTCAAAATAGCTACTCAGAGTACAATATGCAAACCAAAGGAATGATTCTCTCTTACACAGTAGAAACAAGTAATAGCACTAAACCTTATTTTTAGTGAACTAAGAGTAGTAGAATAAATGAAACAAGCAATTTTGAAACAAGGGAGTAAATAAATTGGAGACTTGTTTGAACCCCTCCTTACTTCCTATTTAAATGATTAAAAAAGATTTGAAGAATACTAATTTACTGTTGTAAGGTGATTTGGTTTTAAAGAAGAAAGTGTTACTGTGTTTAGAGAACAATAAAATCAATTCAAGATATCCAGGCTTCTGCTCGCCTCGCCTGGACCAAGTTCAGCTTTGATTACATATCAGGTGCAAAATTCAAAATTGAACTATGCCATGGTTAACACTCTCTGTTAATTAGCAAAAAGTACTAGGAAATCAATATGACTTAAAACCAACATTATACCACAGTACAGGAATAATCTCAGTCGAGCAGTATAATAAGTCATCAGGGACCACTTTGCTCTGTTCTTTGTGTTCACTAGAGAAATGAGAATTTCAGTTCTGTATTAGGTGGAGTCAGAGAAGAAATCTTTTCCAATCTTTTTTATTTGGGAAAAAAATCATTGAATGTATTTTTATATAATATTTGTAGAGGTGCAAGCATTCCTACCTCTATATAAGCTTGATAAGGATATTAGAGGTTTACAAATGTGCTTAAGTTTATGTGAAGTGGAGGCAGAACTTAATTTTGTCTGAAGGACTCACTGTACCTGATAATGGTTGTGCAGACGCTGACAATGACAAGACAGCATTGTATAGTTTTCATATCCATATGATTTTGGCTGTTTCAGTGTATCTTACCAGTTGCCCTAATTTTGGATTAGCATATTCTATTTAAAATATGTTAAAATAACTAACAGATAGATATTGATATTCATTTTGATATTTTTGGTTCCTGTACTAAATTTAGGCAAATTTTGAATTGTTAACATGTATATGATATTCTGAATATATAGAGAAAATGCTTTTAATATCTAGAAATGTAGACCTGGTTATATAGCTCAGCCTCACTATGCCTGCCTGGCAAGCCTGAGGTCCTGAGTTCTATTCCCATTACCAAATAAATAAATAAATAAATAAATTGACATACATGTAGTAAATTGGAATATAGAGGTTTTAACTAATCACAGTTGTTTTAGAAACATCTAGATTCATTATGCATATCTATCTTACAAGTAGTGGCTACCATGGGATATTGAGAATCATTAATTAATTATAAGAAAGAGAGACTATCAGTATAGAAAAGATAAAGCAGCTGTTAGTGATCCTTCGATTAGTCTATTCTCACTCTCTCTTTGACATCTAAAATATCCTGGTAGTAATTTTTCCAGGATGACTGTATCTGCAGTCTTGCTCTGCACCAGTTCTGCTAGGCAGTCTGCTAGGCTCTTTACCGGCATTTCTCTCACCCACTGGCGCTCTACTTCCCTGGATTTCTCTGATCTGTACTAGTTACATGTTTCACCATCTGCTTCCTTTTACTGCGGCAAAGTGGCCCTGCCTATACCATATTTTGCTTTCTGCCATCTTTCTAGTTTTGTCATAGCTTTAACTGTATTTTAAACATGGAGCACAGTTGATTGAAAACTGAGGAAGTGTCTAGTACTTGTTTAAATTCTTTGCAGGGAACAGTTAGTCTTTGCCACTAAAGATCTGTGCTTTAAACTGAGGTGCAGAAACTCCTTGCAATATGTCTTAGACAACCAAAATGGAAAATCCAAGCAAACTGTTGTCTGTGTTTTGCCTTGTGATTCAAAGACAGCTGGTAGAGACAAGAACTAACATAAATCTTGTTGAATTTCTCAACCCCCAGAATATGAATTGTAAATTCTTCATTCCTTTTTATGGATGTATAACCACAGCTTATTGTGATATTGCAAAAAGAACAATGAATGTTAATTCCAACATGTAGCTTCAGAGTCAGAACTCACTGAAATGATGTTGAGGGAAGAAACTCTGTGTCTACCCATGCCCACATGTAACCATGTACAGGTTAGGAAACCAATATCAGAAATAGACACCAAAGTGGACCTTTTAAAGTTTTCATATTAGTAGGTGCTTACAGTACATATGGAATCATTTACCCTGTGGGCTTGGTACAGGTACATAGCACATCTTAATTCTCTTCTCTCCTCCATGTGTCTTGGTTCCCTTCCTGTTTGCAAAAGATCTGTATCCATGTTTCCAATTATCTATCCTTTATTTTGCTCTTTAATTTATATATATTTTGTGTTTCTCATATAAAAGTTACCATGAAATACATTGAATTTTTTTACTCGAAACCTAGTTAATATTCACACAGAACTTTCCAAGTATTTTGAAATTCCTCCTACAGTATTTTTAAAGTAACACTCATTGTTAATTTACTTATATTTGAAAACTTTTGTCACTTATGATAAATTGCTGACTATCCCTTAATAAGTTGGGCTTTAGGCTGTAGTTGAAGTCTCTATGGCTATACTGTTTTACTAAAACAAAAACACAAATTTAGCATTCTGCCCGATGGTTTTACAAAAATTTAGCATTTTGATTTATGGTTTTAGTTTTCTTTCTCTTTCTTACCTTTTTAAAATTCTATACAGATTTCAACTGTAAAAGAAATTCTTTGCATCGTTATTTTATTGACTTCTGTGATTTGATGATCTGATAAATCTATCTCATGCTGGTAACTCTCTTTTCTAAATTCTAAACCTACTCATTCTTTGTCCTTTCAGTATGCCACATAGCAAGATCTTCAGCCTGAATAATACAACTGTCTGCCTTACCTTGCCCACATACACCTTGTAAATTTTTCTGTGAAAGATAAAGCCATATATATTTAATCAACTATATCTTCATTGATATCAAACAGATCTTCAAAGTCTCAGCTGGGCCTTCAATATCACTAAGAAATATTTTTCCATAGATGTTTTATTTTCTACTCTGTACAATTAATATTGAATCCCTTCAAATGTCCTCAACTCTCCCATTAGTCTTCTCACCATTTCTTTCAAAACAAATACTTCTGTTATGGCTTGTGTCTAGTTGTCCCCCCAAAGCCTTATGCAGTCTTGGGACTGTTTTTGGAGCTTGTGATTATTGTGAGTGTGGTTGCTGCACCTGCCCTGGGGCAGGTAATTTGCATTATAGTGTAAGGTGGGAAGAGAAGTTAGCTGCCTGAGCTGCTGCTAACCTTCCCTTGTGATCTTGCTCTTTGCCACTGCCTTGAAAGGTTGCTTTCTGCTATGTGCTGCCCTGCCTTGGACCCTGCTGAATATGGACTGAAGCCTCCAGTAACTGTGAGCTAAATAAACCTTTCTTTCTTTCATTTTGAGTGTTGGGTATTTGTCCCAGCAATGAGAAAAGAGTAACTAAGACAAATTCCAAATATGACTTCATGGGAAAGAACAAAAACAACACTAAAAACTGAAGAAATTCATAGGAGAAAATTGGTTTCTAAATTAGACAACAAATCTATCATCAGTATTTGAAAAATGGAAGGGTGATATTTTTCTGTTACTCCTTTCTTTGGCTTTAATTTTGTTGCTTGTCATTCTGAAAGAAGTGGTAATCATTAGTAACCAATGTATGATACTACAACGATGTGCCTTTAAATGCACCTATGACCACTCATACTCGATATCATTTTGACCATTATCTCAGCCACTCGATTTTGCTCATATATTGTTAATTGCAAAAAGATGAATCAACTTTAATATCAAATTCACAGGAACATAAGTTTCAGCTCTTCAGGAGTTAAAGTTTGCTTTTGTTAGCAGAGTGGCTTATTCTCTGATGAGTCTCAGACTTACAGGAAAGTGGTAAGAGTGAATGAATCCCAAAGAAAATTTAAGCAGTGCTTTCCACAAATTGGTCTGCGCCAGAACTTAACACTCTCTTGGCATGATTGCTTAACCAGTTTCATGTTATTCACAAAAGTATATGCACAATCATTACCTGCATTTGGATTCACTATACCTGTGTATGAGACTTATATAAGTATATGTTATACATGTATATGTAAATTATTATGTATGTATGTAAAAATTATATTGTTACAAGATAATATTGATTGTGTTATATTTTTATCAGTCAGCAGAGTTAATTCTATTTTATCTTCCTACTATAATTTCTTCAAAGCAACTGTTAACGTCTTTTTTAATCTTACTTGGATTTCTTATCAAACTTATTAGCTTTAGAGGTTTAAATATTTTTATCTACCTGTTTTACTTTCTTGAGGCTTTCTCTCAAAAGTATACATTTGCGTGTTCTCTCTTAATATAAGGAAATCTGAATCTGGATTCAGAACTGTGGTTTTGGTCCTTAATCTGCACCTTAGCTCACACAAATCTTTGGACAAGGCAAGTCTCAGAGGTGATCTATGCAGAAAGGAATGAAGGCATCACTCAGACTTCTGCTTGGGAAGAAAGCCTAAATTATGACAAAGAACTTCATATTAGTAAGTGCAGCAAATGGATGGCAGGCAATCCCTATATGGATATAGGTACCCTACTAAAGAAGATTTATTTACATTGTGGAATATACAAATTTTTATTAGTTTTATTTCATTTGAGTCGGTGGCTTTATAGCATGTGCATTCCTTTTGGACTCAGTTTTCTTTCAGTGAAGGTGATTCTCTGTCCCATTCCAACTTATTCTCTCCAAGATATGAGACACATTCTATCATCTGAAACTCATTAACATTGCATTAAACTTAAGATTAGCAGTGATTTATTTTATTAATTATTCTGAAACAGAGCCCATCTGTGAATTAAATTTTGCAAGCTTAATTTCCTTGTGAAATGAAAGTTTCAAACACTGTTTCTAAACAATAGAATTTTTTAGGCAGCCTTTATTTTCTAATGTTTATATTGGTTAATTTTAATTTTTGTAGAGTGATTACTGTTCATGTGCACTAGTTTCACTAAATTGTAGGTATGTGCTTTTTAATTAAGTCTTCTAAAGTCACTTTTCTTTTGGTCAAAATTTGTCAGTTATTTGCTCAGGAATGTGATATGGAGAGATGACATACCACTTTTCAGATAAATCCAGTATATTATAGTCTAAGATTAATGAAAGAAGTATGCTATTATGTTAAACAGAGAAGTGCTTAAATTGTGCAAATTGTATTGACATGTCCAAAGTTCTCCTAACAGAAAGGCTTTCT
Source organism: Octomys mimax (assembly GCA_002564305.1). NCBI lineage: Eukaryota > Metazoa > Chordata > Mammalia > Rodentia > Octodontidae > Octomys > Octomys mimax. The sequence goes on along the minus strand of NDGM011176088.1, from coordinate 838 downwards.
AAGCTAAGAGTTCAGGATGAGGAAAAGAAAACAACAATTATGTTGCAGACTCCAAGCTAAAGTAAATGATGTAACTGAAGATACAGCTCATGAGCATAAAGCAGACAGAAGAAGAATGAGAAAACTGTGTACTGTAAATTGCCTCCCACGCTTAACTTCCTGATTGTATGTCAGTTTTTCTCAAGAGTAGTGGAAGATGCTGGTCTCAATCATCATATTTTCTTAGAGGTCTTCTTGGTCAAATCTTCAAGGGCATGTTATAAAACTACAACTGACTACATATTCTGACTTCTTTCTGTACTTTTGTTCTATTGTGCTTCCCACTATTAAATTAAACCTATTATTTTTATTTTTATTTAATTTTTTTCTTTTTTCATCCAATTTTATGAATTTCATGAAAAATAGATTCATACGAAATGAGAAATCAAGAATTAAAATCTACTCTAAAATGTAATTTGAATTTTTTCCATCTTTGATAAGTGAATGCCCTGAGAATTTTTTGAAAAAGTTGGAACTATGCGAATGCTATGATCTGTCAAAACATACAACTCTTGTTGCATAGGACTTGCTTTGTCTTGGTCTTAACCATCCAGCAGAAAAGTAAAAAAATGAAGTACAAGAAGTAAACACATGTTGTTATGTTGAGCTGTAGGGGACTCAGGTCAACAATTTATAACACTGCCAATCAAGCGGAAGACCCAATACTATTAGGTATTACTGCACTCTTTCAGAATATTTGCTGAGTTAACACACCTATAGTATTCAAATGGCAGAGCTAAACAAAAAAAGGGATATATAAATGAATGTCCATTTTGTATCTGTGTATTCAAAATGGTTA
>NDGM011176082.1:0-18932 GCA_002564305.1 Octomys mimax | reverse complement strand
TTGAAACTGTCCTAGTGATTTGATTTGAAACTGTCTAATTGCTACTTGTTTATCAATAAAATTCTAGAAAAAAAATTTATAGGCTACCTTCTTACCAAAAAAAGTCTGATGTAAAGAACTAAGTCACAATCAAAAAGAAAGAAAAGTCAGAAAAAAAATTTTTGTAAAAACAGAACCATTTAAATTTGAGTTGTGAGTTGACACTAGTTGAAAATTTTTACAAATCATCACAGAATTCTAAACTGAGGCTTGACTTGGAAATGCTATTTTTTAACTATCAATAATGGGAATTCTCACAAGTGTAAATGCTCAAAGACTTAAAATGCATAAAAAGTGAAATGAGAGTAAAAACAGCTATAGGCATGCCCAAAGCCCCAAGGCTCTAAACCCATTCCAGACAATATCTGTAGTTCAAGGATCAGCACTGCATTGTTAGGAGGAGGAATGAGGTGACTCTTTAAGTCTCTTCCTATCTCATTTCCACAGCTCCCTGAGTTAAGCTCTTGGGGTCAAGTGTGCCTAGGGAGAGCCCAAGAATTCAAATAGCCCTGACCATCAAAAAGCCCAGGAATCCACAGAGTCAAATGCAGTCTAAAATTAGCTTTATAGGTGCTAAATACCCTGTGTTGGGCAGCTGCTTCTGTAAGGAGAAAACAAACATTGATTAAAGAACCTAATAGAATGTTTTGCCTTGATAATTGCAGAAGCTGTGGGAAAGAATACACATTCTCCAAATCGAACTTTGCTAAATGAGGGTCAGCAGCTTTAAGCTTTTTGTAGTAGAAGCTCAACTCTGCAGTAAGTGAATATTTTAACCACAGGGACACTGAAAATTCAGTGATATTTTCATAATTGCAATTCGAATAGTCAATAAACATTGTAACCTGAAGTAGCTCACTTTGAAGAAAACTTGATTGCCTAGCTAAAACATTGTACCACATAATATTAATAAACGTAACTACTGAACTCTGAATATAATAGGACAATTACCTCCAGAAAGCATTAGAATTCATTATACCCAAAACATTAGTTCGTACAGACAGTTGCAGACACAATACATGTAGCAGAATTATAGTGTATCAGACCTATTCCATATAATGGTAATTGACATTTTTCTATACATCTTATCTGTCTCAAATATGTTCTTTAATAATGTCAGGGCTAAACAAGAAAACTATGTACATTAAAGAGTGGAAAACACATGAAAACAATTATTAGCTCTTAATGAAATGGGGTAATCTATACAATATGAGTTTATGCATATAGTTTCTTTTTGTAGCCCAAATAAGTATTAGAGAGAAGAAATTACATTGTAAAATAAATATCAGATATTATTAGAGCATTATGCATTTCACTACAAACTAAAATGTCTTTAATATTTTAGGTACAGTTTGGCCCACCAGTTGCCTTCCTTTTCTTATATGTATTAATTTCCAAGCATTATAAATCATTACAACAAAAAGGAACTACTATGCCTAGACCTTTAAAACAGTATGTAGCTGTAGGAGTAAAACTTTTGGATGATATTCAATAAAGTAATAAATGTCATCTCAAATTCTTCGAATGTGTATCACCTGTAAGAACAATCAAATACATCCTCATTTGAAAATGGATTCACTCAAAAATCCTAAATAGCTGAAGACCACAAAGTAATTCCAGATAAGTAAATGACTATTAAGGAGAATAGAAGAATATTCAATAAAAATAGCGCCAAAGGCAATCAACCTATGGAAAGATCAAATTTTAATAAGCACCTCCCCGAGCTATTCACTGGCCAGTGCCTGGAGTTTAAAGAATTAGCATTTACCAATGGGAGAGCTGTAGACTCTAGAATATTTGATAATACACCCAGTCTTTCAGCTCGCTTGCACTCACCCAAGAAATAAACAGTAAAGAGAAACCAGAAAAAATGGACTTAAGTAGTGAGGCCCTGTATACCCTGTGCTAAATACATAAAAAATGAAGTTAAGTTTTGAGGCTATTACAAAGCTTCCCATTAACTTTTTTTTATTTTAAAATGAAGAGAAAAGGAAATGTTTAAAAATTCATCTGTCAGTAATATTCCATATTGTTTCATTTAAGTCAATTTAGTTTATTTTAAGTTACTGGGGCTGCTTTTATTTGTTTGTTTTTGTTTTTGTTTTGGAAACAGAGTCTGGCTATGCAGTTCAGGCTGTCCTGAAGCTCACTGGGTAGCCCAGGCTGGCCTCACACTCACAGCGATCCTCTTGATCCTCTTGCCTTCTCTCAGCCTCCTAAGTACTGGGATTATAGGCGAGTGCCCCTGTGCATGGCTCTTTTTGTTCCTCATTGCCCTTTTTAACTTCTATTTTGTGCTTGGTAAAAACAGAAAAGAAAGCACAAAGAAGGACAGGAATTTGGCTTATAAATAAAACATAAAATATATGTTATCAGTTATTTCCATTTTGGTAATGAAGAATTCTTAAGGTTCTCTTTCTCCATTGTTGAAGAAAGACAGCGACAAAAGTCCTTACCATTAATACCATGGGTTTCAGGAGCAGAATGTCCACATTACTCTAAGATACATAGCCCCCTTAAATAGTTACTTTCATTTTAAAAATTTTAAAATTCCTTGTAAGTTTTCATATATTTGATTACAAAGAGATGAAGTGGCGATTTAATAGACAGCCTTGTAGCAAACTCATGTCCTATGTAAAGAAGAACAAAAATAACTGACTGAAATCACACATAATTTTGAAATTTTGGTTTGCAAGTTGCAACGTGAAGCAAGTTCCAGAGTGATTAAGTCATGGTGACCTAACCTCAAAAAACTTAGCTGCCTGGACCTCTTGCCTTTTCAAAATTCTAAACAGTGTTTCTTTTAGGCTTAATGTAGTTATCAGAGATTAAAGATATTTCTCATTTCAGTTACTTGAAACTTACAAGGAGAACCATACATGTGTCGCAATATGTTCATCAAAAAATACAGAAAAAGTCAAATTTTCTAATGTGTGACTTCTATAGTGACTTTTTCAGGCTCCAAAACTCTTGATACAAATGATCTGTATAAGTTTGTCGGTGGATTTTATAATAGCTCTCATGTCTCCCCTTACATTTCATGCAAACATCTGTATTTCATGTGGAAAACTAAGGGCACCGAAAAGATAATGTGAGCATACCAAGATTCCTGAAAATAACAGATTTATATTATTATTAGATTACAAGTGAATAGTGAATAAAGGATTCAGAAAGTGAACTAATGTCAAATTTGCTTAGACAGAAGAAAAAATAGCTAATAAAGATAGGTCTTAGGATCAGGATAGCTCAGTGGTGGAGCACGTGCCTGACAATCATTAGGTTTTGGATCAATCCTCACTAGACATTGATTTTTTTCTTATGAATGATATAATCCAGAATATTAACATTATATTCTTTGTATTTTTCTATGTGAACTAGGGAGATTATTCTATATTTCTATATTAAAATTATAACTAGTTTTATTATATCCAATATATACATATTTTATAATTACATAACAGGATACTATTGTGATATCTAGTGAAGTACTTGGGGTAATTATATGAATTATATAAAATTATAGCTTATATATATTATAGTATGTACCTTGAATACTGAGATCTCCTCTCATATATTACATTGATGTGGCTATATTTTCTAAACCTAATGTATTTCCCAGGGAAAAAAATTCACATTCTTCTGAGGTATACTTTCAATTTTGAAAGTATCTACTATGTTTAATAACATCCTCAAAATTATACAAAAGAAGTAGAAAGACTTATATTTTCAAATTTGCCACCATCTGTTTGAGCAGGCAGGGTAACACAGGTGGAAGACATAGAAAATAGCAGAACACAGATGTAGCCAGATGCCACATGTTCTGGTAAAACATTCAGCACAGGAAGAATTTGAAAAGGAAAGGCACATGTGAGCCAGAGGCAGGAGGCGACTGAAAGCAGACGGGCTTGCAGCAGGCCATGACAGCAGCCTTTGCCTCCTGGGAGAAAGGTCGGAGAAGGAAAAATTGACAAGGTACATGCAGTGGGATATATTAAGAATATTGACTGAAAACATGTTTTGATGTTGGCAAAAAGATGAGAATCAAGTTACACAGTTAGAATAAGGATTAATGCAGATTCTGGAGTATATCCTGGAATGTATTTTCAACCCTGATGAATTCTAAAACCAGTGGAAATTTCCAAGCCAAATAGAATTTTAAGGGATCAGCAAATTGAAGATTTAGTAAGCGGTCTACCACAAAGTATAGTGTCTACTTTCCATGGGCAACATAGTTCAAAATGTTCCTGTTGATGCCTAATTTTTCAAATGTGAATTCTTGTCTTTTAAAAAAACCTTCCCCCTATAGCAATATCAGTATTGCATTCTAATGTATTTCTGTACATATGAAGTGGACATATTTACTAAATGAAATGATTCAGAATCAGAGATACCAACAAGGCTTTATCCAAAATGATATTTACTGAGTAATTAGTGATAAAACATAGTAAACAAGAAATTTTCTGTATTGTGTTAAAAAGCTTCTAAGCTTCAGTGTGGTCAATTTATGAACTATCCAAGAAGAATATGATGCAGAAAGATATATGTTGTTAAAATATCAAGGTGATTTTTCCCTGATTCTTGTTTTTTTTTTTTCTTTCTGTTTATATGTTGGTAACTAACTGGAGACAGAGCCAAACAACCCCAATTAATTCAGCACTGTTTGGCACAATTGGCACCCCCTGCTGAGAAGAGATGAGCTCTGAGCTAAGCAAAAAGTCTGAATTGGCTCTTCATAGTTAGAAAGATGTTCCTCCCCAGATGAGCATTACTGACATTCCCTGCAGTGCATTCTGGGGGCAGCAAACACTGCAGCTCATTGGCATACTATTCAGCTAGCCAGTAAAGCCCGATGTGCACACTGCAGCTCAATTTAAGAAGATTCTGGTCATCACAGATTGGAAATCTGTGCATGTGTTTGTGTGGCTATTCATATGTGTATATGTATGTTTATACATGAGCTTTTTTAAAAAGTGCTGATTCTGACCAACAACTGTCATGAATCTTCGGTTCTGCTCTCGTATGGTGATGTGTTCATTCTTAAAGTTTGCAGCTAAGGGCAGGCATTTCCACTGCTCATTGTAGTAAAATCTACTCAGTTTGCCTTTTCCATCTCTTAAGACCTTTCTTTCTCTAACCCTAGGCAGTTCACTGTCAACTCTTTTGGAACCAAACATATAAGGAATTTTCAAAAAGTCCACTTGAGTACTATTCAAAGAAAGCAAATTTCTTAACAAGAAGCTGAGAAGTTGACAGAACTGACTTCTGTTTGAAGACAAAGTGGCAGTTCACCTTATTTTTACTATCCTGTCCAAACACTATGTTGGGGTAGATAATAAAAGCAGAATTTCCATTAGTAATCTGACTCTAACAAATTGCTTTGGTGGGGAATGCCACCAGCTTGTCCCATGATTTATTTTTTTGAAAGAGGTACCTTGTTAATAAGCATGAATATTTGTAAGTGTTAAAGGAGTTTTAGGGTAAATCAGGTTCTTATAAAAAATAAAGACATATTTTCTTTGAAAACATTCTGTGAACATTGTTTTTGGTAATCTTAAGAATTATTGTGTGTCGAGAAAGGGGTAGAATTTAACTGAAATTGCTTTCCGTGTTATAAACTGGAGTATTCCCTTTTCCAGCTTCTATGACTGAAGGTCAGATTGGATGCTTCCGCGGCACTTCCGTAGCCCTCCAGGCAACATACGTTATTAAACCACAGTCACAGTCACAAGGGATAGCAGAGAGCAAGTGGGAAATTTGGGTTCCTAAGTAGAGAGAAGTTGGTAAATCTATAAAACTGTGGGTAATCCCTCTCTTGAGCCATCTCTGCACTTCAAATTATCCCTGTTAACCAAAAGAAACTTAAGGAATCATTCCATGCTTAACGTGCTTTAAAATACTTCGCTCAGTTGTGGTCAGGAGGCCTGCCTTACATTTTTGTAGTGAATCTTCTCTCTTGGTACTCAATGCTATTGATTTTTTGGCCAAAGGGATGTGATCAATGATGTGACAGTTGCAGCCTAAAAATGACTGGGGCAGGAAATACAGTAATGATGAGCTAACCTCAAAAGGCTCCGCTATGCGATGTTTATCTGGACCTCTTGCCTTGTCAAAATTGGGAGGGAATCCTTGGAGAGCTACTGTTAGTAAAGATCCTGGTGACACATTCTTTACGTCGGGTCAAAACTACCATCAGAGCATCCTTTCCACAGTATTTTAGCCGAGGGGCACGCAACCCAAGAAGGACACTGCGACACTAAGAGTTCGTAACTTCCAGTTCAAGTTCTGTGAAAAGAATCAAGCTACATTTCTTATCTTCAAACGTGAATGAGGCTGTCCAAATGTTAAATTTCCTTGTGTGGAAATGTAGGTTGACATGTATTTTATCAGTGCCTACATTTTAGTAAGATTTTTCATACTGTCTGTTTTATGCTTACAGAACGCTGACAGGCTGGTGTGTAGTAGGTATGTAACTTGACGCTAAGGATGAGAAGATAATGTTTTATATATGATGCCTCTTGACTGTGCCGGCCTGATAAGCCCAGCAGAAAGGGAACACAGCCTACACGGAACAATGGATTTAATATACTGATTTTACTGAGCATTCATATGGTTCATTGGGAGCTGCTGTTCTTTTATTCTTTTTTAAAGAGAATACAAATATTAATAAAAATTTTGAAATCATTTAGAATTTCACTGAACAAGATAATATGAATCCAACAGTATTCATAGTATTGCATAGTATTGCCTTCAGCTTAGTTATTCAGATTACCAGATATAAGCAAGCAAAATTGGAAAAAGAAAAAAAAGTTAAAGGAAATTAAGAAGAAAGGAAAAAAATGAAAAAAGAAGACAAAAAAATATGAAGTATTAACTTCTCTTTAATATAGACCACCAGAAAGCCACAGTACAATTATTCAGACCATCTTGCATACATATATAGATACATCCCTTTCCCACACTCCCTCTCATGTCCCTCTCCTTATCTCAGTAATTCCTTCCTTTTGGACACATCAAATGCCCATCAACTGAGGAATGGATCGAGATAATGTAATATTTTTACACAATGGGATATTATTCAGCTATAAAAGGGGGGAAATTTGAGGCTTTTATCAGTAAATGGATGCAAGTAGAGACCATACTCTTAAGTGAAATAAATCAGACCTGCATGTGCAAACATTGCATTGTCTCCCTAGTGTAAGAACCTGAATGAATACATACAATCTGAAGGAGTTACTGCTCTTACACTGACTTGACCAGCATCTTATGAGAGTCTCAACTAGCAGCTTGCTACATGTTGCTACACATTGCTAGTCTGGCTAAAAGTTAAAATTCAAAATAGAAGTTATTGTTTCTGTGTAATGTGCATTACTGTCAAATCATCATGAAGTGAATAATTGTTAGGACACAACATCATTAATTAGACACCATCTACATAATCTCTTCCTTTAATATAGTTTGCACTCTACCCTTAAGTGTTACATTACAATGTGTACCTCAAAACAAATATATATATATATATATATATATATATATATATGAAAATGTGAGCTATATATGCCATATAGATTCAGTATTTTCCACATATATGGAAAGTATAAGCAACTTGTCAAAATACCTAAACAGTCCTCATAACTTTTGAATTAATAATGATGTCATGAAAAAGCTTACATATTTATCACAGTAGTCTTCTTTGCTTGCTAAACTAGTAGACCGTGGCACTTTATGAGATGATATCCATATATTGGGAAAAACTGCTTCCTCATGCACATACTGGAAGTTAGAGCTCATTGTAGAAAGGCTGATGTGTACATACACACTGTGTATCTGAAAGCATTGTAAGTACAGTAGAAAGGAAGGGTTTCTCAAGACTAATATTTAAAACAAGCATGTGCATTTGTACCATTGTGTCTTATAAAAGTGATTTTCTTGTAAACAATATTTAAAGTATTTTAAAAAATCAATTTGTTGTTTAGTTTAAAAACAATGTCCCCTTATGAGCTGAGCATCTGATATGATCTCTTTTCAAAATTTGGAGATTTTTGAGTATTGTTTACATATTTCATTGATATGAAAACCGAACACTTGAGAGTACAGGCAAGAGAATGCCTTAGGCAATGAAGCATATCAAAATATAGTGCACAGAGAGACTTTTACTGCTTCTGCTATTTAAAGACCTATTTTCATGAGCTTATTAGCTACTAGTGATCCCGAAGGAAAAATACAATTAAAACTTAATCATACCAAAAGCTGGGATTCTTCTGATTCAGCGAACTTGTAATCTATTATATTTAGTAGTTTACTTGTAAATGTCTGAACCCAGAGAATGAGAACCATATAAATAGGCTCCATTCTGTAGTGACACAACTCCTTTGAACTCACACCACAGGATTTGTATTGTGTGCACTGCACTACTTCATACACTTCCCCCATTCTCTTACACTTCTCAGAGGTTCTAAGCTGCGGCATCTCGCTTTTCTTTTGTGAAATCAGAATAGCTCGCAGTGCCCTCAACTATCACATTATACCATTCTCTAGATTTCAGATATGAAATCAAATCCTTATAAAAATAGATGATGCTATGGAATTTGAGCCCACATTAGCAAGCCAAGAGTTTAGAGATATATAAAAGCCACACACAGATGATCCTATATTTGCCAAGAAGTTTGAGGTGAGCAGGGGATTCTATTACTAAGAATACAAAGAAGAGGTTTCTGCTCTTTCATTTACAAATATTGATTCTCTTGCATATCCTCACCCTATCCTTGATCCTCACCACTGCCTCCTGTTATGAGATATTTTGAGAAATCTTAAAACCAAGAAGCAATAAGAGAAAGAGAGAGGGTACTTGTATTCCAAGGAGAAATGTTTTCCAGTTTTCATTCAGTACTCTTCCTGCTCTGTTCTTGCAGAATCAACCTGATCAGAGTTGAAAGGGGAACATTGCCTTAACAGGGATTGTGCTGATCTTGCCTCCACTGATTAAGGTACCATCCATGGGCCCCTTCTGAGAGGACATCGACGTCACTGTTTTGCTCCCTGCCAAGCAGACAACCAAAGCCCTTCACAAAGGAAAGGAAGAATCGAAATGGCTTATGCGTGCCTTAGACCTCAATTCTCTAGTGCATTTTCTTCTTTCCATACTTAGTGTACTAGTCTTTTAAGAATTGAATTTATTTCATAATGAGGCTACATGTATGTTTTAACTTTGGTTCAAATTATAATCAGTCTTCTTTTAGTCTTATCATTCTATGGAAAAGAACAAAGAACACTATGTGGAGGTTTGCTCTACTAAATGAAAATTTACCAATGATTTTGATCTAATTAAGTGACAGTGAAAGAACAATGATTATAGTCATAAGTCACAAAGGACCATATGGATAACAAAGGGTATCACTCATATTCATCTTTAGACAGGGTCTACCAGGAGCTCTCCCAAGAAGTGATTTTATTAGACAGAATCTAGTAGCACCATCTGCCAGAAAATCATCCTTCTTTCCTCTTCTAATTTTTACTTTTCCCCTTTCACTTACATTTTATTCTTCTCATCAATGACTGTTCTCTCTTATGATTTCATCTTTGAAAAGTATCACCATTCAGCACGGGAAAATATTTCATTCTACTTGAGGTAACTGGGCCTAATTGCTACAAATACAAGATGTGATAGAAATATATGGCAAATGTTTACATTTAAAAAGATACACTACACAAAATTATACATTGCCCTAGCAGATTAAAGCACCTACAACAGGCGCAGGGGCTGGGCTTTCAATCCCCTGGCCTGCTGTGCCGGCCCCGCCTCCGAGGCACAGTGAGATTTTGATTGAGACTGGGCATGGTGGTGCATGCCTGCAATCCCAGCTCGTGGGAGGCTGTAAACAGAAGAATCACTATGAGTCTGATCTAGTAGTAAGACCATGAACACCCTGTAGACCCTTCCCTAAAAATACAGGAAAAAAATTATACATTGCCCTAGTTCTCCTTATAACAGGCTCCTTCATTTCAAATACATTTATGCCATGGCTCTTTGCACTTTCTGGAGAGCTCTGAAAGTCCTTTGTCATGAATGTCTTCATAAGGTGTAAAAGTATGGTGAATATTGCAGCCAAATGTCATCCAAAGGAAAGACAGGGCATTAAAATCATTACAGTGTGTCACTATTCACCTTATTTACAGGAAATGGCACTTGCAACTTCTGGATCTTCTCAAAAGTCAAACTGACCAGGAAACATATTTCATGAGTTCAAAACATCAAGGCAGCCACAACAACGCAGGTAATGACAGTCAGGGAAGAGGATTCCAGAGCTGCTTCAGAAAATGGCAAGAATGATGGAATAAGTGTGTTCAAAGAAAGTGAACATAGTTTGAGGGATATTAATGGCTATATGTCTTATACTGTAATATTTCTTTCAAAATTTAAATGTTCATCTTTTCAATCACAAGTCATAAATACAGATCTATTTAAAGTCACAAATAAAAATACAGATTTATTTAAAGAGTGGCAACAAAATCATCCATCAACACTTTAGCAATGAGTTCTATTCTTTCTTTCCTGTAGGAAAAGATATCTAATCATTCCTCAATGAAGTAGAGACTACTTGTCATGTCATACAGCCTGGACTTCACCTGAAAATTTGTTCTGAAAGTAACGTAACTATACATCTCTATAACTTAAGTGCAAAGAACAAAGTTGTGCAAGAGAACACATCTCCATCTCCTTTTTTTTCCCTATGAACCTTAATACTTTCATGCAGTAAACTGTCTTCTTGTAACTTAGAGAATTCCCAAACTCAAAAAGCCAATAATTTGAAGCTTTATGGAACCTTTATTACCAATACTAAATAATAAACTACATAATAAGATATATAAATATAGATGTAAATATTAAGACAATTTTATATAGTAGAACATAATGCACAGAAAAAAAGAAAAAAATAAGAATCAGGTAAAGAGGACTGTGAATGTTGAAGAAATGAAGAGCTGATGTCTCTTTCCCAAGCCAGAGAGAATTTTTCTATTATGAAGTTTCAGGTGCCTTACTGTGTTATTGACCAACACTTTTTTTCTTCTCATGTAAGGAAGCAGGTTACCCAAGGGATGAATTTCACTGCTTTTATAGGAATGTATGACTCAGACTACAGTGTTCTCTTCCTAGCATGAGGTCAACTAAGAAGGACTTGCATTCTCTTTTCTTAGTTCTATTTATTAGAGCAGGATCAAGGTGTATGTTCAGAGCTATGGGAATATAAGATGTGTCCTTGAACAAAGACTTCCTTAAATTTGAATAATATACTTTCTTGTTATTTTCTCAGAGAGACAAAAAAATAGGAAAAATGGTTTGTGCAAAAGCTTTAATCATTGTACTAAACAAGCAAATAAAAATTCATATTGACCAATGATGGTAAACTTTCTAAAGCTTTTAGAGAGACAAACAACACATGGCAGCCCCCATGACAGTTTTCCTACAACTGAATTATAGACAAATAGCTAAGGCTGGTGTATGTCTATGCAATCACATTGACAGAGTGATAATTAAGCATAAGACAGTGTTAAAAGTGTAGCTTTCTACACAAATCCATTTCATGCCCAAAATATATATTTTACATAGTTACTGTGGTCATCCCCATTGACAAGCGTGGCATTTACAAGCAAAGCATTCTATAAGATGTATATCTATCATTGACTATACAAAATATTTCTTTTCTTCTGTCTCTTGCTTAAAATTAGACTAATATCACTTTGTTCCCATGTTCTTTAAGTGACTGTCTCAGTTACACTTCTCTCATAGCTGGGACAAAATATCTAACACCCAGAGTTAAGGAAGGAAAGGTTTATCTAGCTCACAGTTAGTGAAGATTTCAGTCCATACTTGCTGGCTCCAAAGCAGAGTGGTCCATTGCAGAAGGCAGCCTTTCATGGCTGGAAAACAGCAATGAGCAAAGCAAAGGGGTAGCAGCTCCTGCAGCTAGCAAACCTCTTTCCCCTCCTTACATTGAAATTCAGGGATTATCTGCCCCAGGGAAAGTGTAGCAATTTGTAAGCATAATCCCAACATTCAATCATGAGTTAATTAAAAACTCTAGAAGCTGCCAAATGGTTGCATGAGGCTTTGGAGGGGGAACAACTAGACACAAGCCATAATAATGACCAAGTGAATTTCTTGTTCAAATGATTAGCTCTTTGCTTGAACTGATTATTATCTTCCAAAACGTAATTATCTTATTCCTATAATAAATATGAAAGTAACATAGTAGATTTCCTTTTTCTACTTCTCTAATTATATCTACTTCAAATGACTATGCCCTTGGTTTATTTCATGTTCCTTTCTCAATGATGTGGGGAGCAATATTCTGATGAAATAAATACTAATAGCAAATATACGCACAGCAGAGTACTATATTCCAAATACCATTTGAAAATCATTACGTATTTAACTCATTTTAATGGGCAATGCTATTTTCACCCACAATGCACAGATAAAAAACCTGAGGCAAGTAGGAATTAGATCATTTGCCCAAGGCCTACGAGTGGTGAACGTGGAGCCAAGATTCTGATGGAGATAGCTGTTTTCAAGAAGTCATGCTCTTAAATCCTACATGAACCTGTATGTGTCTATTTATACCATTAAAAAAAGATGTTTTAAAATTAATTTTAATTTGGTGAGATTTTCAAGTTTTGTCCTATGGTTTTACATACTTGAGGATGATATGTATTCAAACAACATGAAGTCTGGGAGTCAATGTCAGCTATTTAAAGAAAAAAAAACCTTTTAATTGTGTACCTTTTCTTCCCATCTATCATGCTGGATATGAGGTGTGTCTCTGCCTGGTATTACACTGAAGCCTTTTATATTTCAAGAAATGCCTTAAATTCCCACAAGTTTAGAGGGTCACAATCCTGCCAACACACCACTTAACAAATTTTCAGCTCCAAAGCCTCCTAACCTAAGTATAAATTGCAAGCCTATTTTTGTGGGGTTTTTATCTTAAAGCAAAACCCATCTGGTTAAGTCATGCATTTTTGTCAAACAAAAACAAAACAAAATCTTGATCTCAAGTATTTTTAACATACTATGAATGTGAAATTACACTAAAATGCTTCTAGAAAAAAATATAATTAAAACACTGAAAAACCGTTTAACTTTTAGTAATTATAATCAGTGATACGTTTCTAGTAGCACATTTTTCCTACAAGCTGTTTACAAAAGAACTGTACTGAGACCCAGTCTTTTTCTGATTTCTCTTTTAACAGAAATGAAACAGAATCTATCCTCAGTTAGGGGAGGGTAAGCTAACCAAAGCTTTCTGAGATACAAAAGATTGTTATTGCTTTCTTGCCTTCAGACCTTGGCGAAGTACATAAATATTGAAAATGTTTAAGTGATCATTTGGACATTATTACTGAATACTGAGTATTTCCTCGGTTATTTCAGGCACTGTACGCTACATGTAACAAAATTCTCAACTTTCCAATTGCAGGTTATTTTGGAAAGGTTGGGAAGAAACTGACTTTTCCCCTTTCTTCTCTTTGATCACACATATTAGGAGAGTTAATACACCAGAAACTTAATTACTCTCCATAAATATTAGAACATGGATGTTATTTGAAAGATTATTCTCATTTGAAAGTAGCAGCAATATTGAAAAACAAATTATTATGAATAATGATTGGTATCCTTAGCTTTCTGACCATCCTATCTCTCAGCATCTTTGCCCAGGGCCACAGAATTTAACGCTCCAACCACATGCATTGGCCATATGTCATTCATGAAGGTGTCTTCTTGGCCTCGACACCAGGTCTAGCTGTGGACACTACAGTTAGTAGCAGGGATCGGAGCAGCTAGTGTTTGTTCGGGCTATGTTCCAGGAACTACACTAAGGACTTCACAAATGTTGTGTTAACTTATCTTTTCAGTAATTAGAGGAAAGAAAACTATTACTATCCCCATTTTACAAGCGAGAAAACTCAGACATGGAGAAGTGAGTAACTTATTTAAGGTCACATGTCAGATGTCACTCTTAAATACAATTTTGGTTTATTCAGTTTCCAAAATTCACTCTTAACTATGAAGTTATTTTGATTATAATATTCTTAAATCTATCAACAAGATTTTATATCTGATGGTTTATTTATAAAATGCCACTTAATAGAATATATCTGAGACATATTGCAAATTCTATTTCCAAAAGCTTAAAATATAGAGACATATTTACATCAATCAGGAAAAAAAATTTTACATTATTGGGGTTTCCAGGAAGCAATGATAGGTTCTTGATAACTTAGCTAGTGAGCTACATTTTTGCTATTATTTTCTCTTTAAAAGTTCATCCCTTCTGTTCTGGTACAACGTGAGCTAATGTATACCAGAGCACACCTAAGAATAACAGCCTACACTAGACAATGAATAAATATATTTCATTGTGAACAAGATTTATTTATTGATTGGCTCTCATTAGCGAGAGAATATTTTCAGATTCCTAGCTGTCCCATAAAAAATTACCATAAACATGATGGTTTAAAATGACAGGAATTTATCATCAACGCTGAAGGCCAGAAGTCTGAAATCTAGGTGCCAGCAAGGATATACCCCCTACAAAGACTTCAGGGGATTTTACAGTGGAAAATTCTTCCTGGATATCTGCTTCCGGCTGTGGTAAGGGTTTCCTAGCTGATGGCTGTGCAGCTTCAATTTCACATAGTGCTCTCCTTGCTGTGTCTCTTTCTCTTATTTGTGTGCATCCTGTAATGATAATGGCAAATGGACTTAGGTAATACTCCGAAAATTCAGACTAAACTCATCTTGAGATCCTGCCATAGAACATAAATGCCTCATTCTAGAGGATGATTTTTATATCAACAGTAGTGGAAAATGGCACAGAAAATTATTTTAAATTTCTAGACTGTGGACCAGAACTTTCATTAGGCCATTAACTGGAGTAAGAAACAGAAAAGGAAAGTTGCAGAGAAGCAAAGAGGAAAAGAAGGTGCTGAATTTTATTGAAAACCTTTGGTGTACTAGTGTTTAATGTAAAGTTCATAAATGGAGTCAAGATTGGTAATACATATTTTAAAAATTCCTCTTCCAAGAAGATAAACTCCTAAGACTTGGTCTTAAGTTGACTAAACTCGGATGAGCAAGACATCAGAGAATGTACAGTGTAGTCTTCTAAGTGATAAAAAAAAAAAGTCAGGAAATGAGCTGCTGATAGAGACTCAAGAAGCATTTAGTGTAGAGCAATGAGAAATACTGTACTGTGCAAAGAACATGGATGATCCCAGGTGGAAGTCCAGGAAACACAATGGAGGAAAAGCGAATCCAGGAAGAAGTCAAAGATAAATTGCCTATTTTCTTATATAAAAAATCAGGTCTGTACCTTACTGACAACAAAATAAATCATGGTAAGGTTTTGTGTCTATCTTCCTTACCCTGTGTTTGTTTATGTTAATTGTTGGATTATTCTCATAAAGAATAGATCTCATAGTTTTAATTTATTTCTTTTCAGAGTAAATATAGTAAAAAAGTATTAGAAACAGTACAAAATTTTAAAAAACAAGATGATAAGAATTGAATAATGGTTGTTATATTGCATATTGTTGTCTGCAAAGCAGTTGTCCAAATTACCAGATATAATCATGCAAAATTGCTCAAAAAATTAAGCATTAACTATTCTATATATCTAGCCTTTTACTTAGTTCTAAACATGTAGTCAGGAATCTAACATAATTTTGCTGTATAATAAACTGACCAATATGATAAATATCTGCAGTTGTCAGTGTTGGACCTGACCTCGGGTCCCTGAAGAACAGAAGGTTCTGAGTGACTGAGCTCCCTGTCCCCTTGTGCATATGAGGGTAGTTAGTGATTCTGTCTATTAGACTAAGCAAGTAAACAAGCTTGTTCCTCTGGGCACAAAGATGACAGTGGCAGTGGGCTCAAGTTGCTTCCTGTCATTTTTGTCAGCTTTTTTTCTTTCCAAGTATAGTTTGGTTTTTATGCAAACACAACTTGAATTTATAGCTTAAGAAAAGTACTTGTCTATGTTACCACCGCATGTAAGCCTAGCATGGGCCATGTTGCTCAAAACTATTCTCATTATTCCCTCCCTATGGATTCCCTAATTTCCATTCAACCACTAGATTTTAATACTAAAGATACAATATAGCGTGTACTGTTTATGTGCTGTGCTTCCTGGAGAAATAAAAATTATGTAGTATCAGAATTTCTTGTAACCTCCCTTCTTAACTAATTTTTGCCTCCCATGGGCAACATCCTTCTGGCGAGAATGTATGAATTCAGCTCTAGGCACTAAAGTTCATCTGAACACCTACAATAATAAGTGACTCTCTTATGTGGAAGAATGTACTTTGCTTTAAAATAGGAGCCATTTTCCGCCTAAAAGAGTATATTTTACTTGCTTTTCTCCTCAGTAAATTTGGACATATTATTGGTAAAGCTAATGAAAACTTAACTGGATACTTATTGCTGATGTTAAAATATTTATATCTAGTTCTTATTTAATTTTAGCCTCACTATGGTAGGTGACTCCTCAAGCCCATATTTTCACTCAATGAATTGTTCCTGAAAGCCCATTTAGGAAAACTAATGAACTTAGCAAAAGAAAGGAAACTGAAAAGTGTCTCCACCTATGGATATCAATCTGTACTATTTGGGCCATAACAATGGAAACATATTTTAAACTATATCCTCAGTACATTAATGAAAAAATTGCCCTTATTTTTCACCTCACAATCTTCATACTTTAAAAGCATTCAATAAATGAAAACTACATTTTTCATGTGTTGACTAAAACAAAATCTTTGGAGTTACTCTGGCCAGCCCTTCCTCATCTGCACAACCAATACATCAGAAACAGTTGCAACTCTACTCCCACCACACTAGCAGAGCTTCGTGAGCCTTGGCACCATCAGAGCCAAAATCACAGGGACCTCCCATTTCACTTACCACCCAGCGCTCTTAACATTTGCTCTGAACAGTCTGCCCATAGCCCTCCTGCTCCCATCCTACCAGTAAGGTCCACGTCCCTCCTTCACACATCCCTGAGGCCATGGGGATATGGTTTCCGTTCATTTTCCTTTTTTTCTTTCCATCTACTCTGTCAGTGGGCCTATTTTGGTAATTCTTGGACAGTCTAAAACCACCCTAATTTCAAGGGTTTTATATTCTTGCTCCCTTAATTATTATTTTTCTAAACGTATCTTTTTAATTTGACACTTAAAATATGTGTATTTGTGAGGTGTGACACGATGATTTGATAAACATGTACTGCACATTTTAAAATGTCCATTTATTTCTGGTACCTGCAACCCAGCTCAGGACTTGGGCAAATGTTCAAATCACTCCTCAATCATTTATTAATCATTTATATTGAGAAAATTAAAAATATTTTTTTCAAGCTATTTTGAAAAGCACAGTAGGGCCAGCAATATAACTAGGTGGTACAAGTGCCTGCCTGGCAAGCACAAGGTCTGAGTTCAATTCTGTTATCCCCTGCCCCTCAAAAAAAAAAAAAAAAAAAAAAAAAAAGAATGCAAGGCACAGTACATAATTGTTCTCTGCAATCACCTTCCTGTTCCGTAGCAAAGCAGAACACACCTCTCCTGCCCTACACTTTGACCTAAACTGTTCCTTCCTCCTACAGTCTCTCACTTTCCATCCACACCTTCCTCCTACTTGGGTCAAATATCTTCACAGTCATGCGGTTTTCCCCAGCTGTCATATTTTAAACACCCAAAACACAAACAAAAGCTTTTTAGGGTTTCTCCTTTACTCTGCGTTATTTTTCCTCTCAATATTTACATCCAAATAGGGTAAACATTGATTCATTATTTGTCTATCTCTTCCCATAATAAAAATCTCCCCGGGACAGAAATGTTATCTTCTGGTTCACTACTTTCTTTGTATCATCTGAAGAAAGTGCTCAAAGTGGTTTGAGGGGGGGGAAAAAAAAAAAGCTATTTTATTCATGTACTTTCATTTGTTTTCCTATATTTTTTAGGGAAGGGTCTACAAGGTGTTCAGGGACTCACTACTACATCGGACTCGCAGTGATCCGCCTGTTTACAGCCTCCCAGGAGCTGGGATTACAGGCGTGCGTTGCCATCTCAGCGTGCCCTGGGGGCGGGGCCGGCAGGGCAGGCCCGGGGATCAAAGTGTTTTTGAATGTGGAATTCCAATTAATTTTCGTCAAGCACTACATCTACTACTTATTTTCCATCAGTGAACTATTGTTTGTAGTGCCCTTCAAAAACACTGTCACACAGCTCTGTCTGTCCCTCTTGCAGTCCCCTTTCTTTAACCTCCTGGAGCTGTTGCCAGGAGGATTATAGGAGTCAGAGAGTGGGAGAGTGAGGACGGCAGACCAGATGCCTGCCCTACCCACGCCTTCTTAATGTTTTGCTTCTTTCCCACGCCTTGTATATTTAGTTAGACTTACAAACCTCAAAGTATATGCAAGGGGCTTGGGGAGATAGCTCAGCGGTATAAGTGCCTGCCTGACAAGCACAACAACCTGAGTTCAATCCCCAGAATTAAAAAAAAAAAAGAAGAAAAGAAAAAAGAAAGTATGTACAATGTAACCTAATAAAGACCAGTGTCCTGGATCAATACAAATAATGTTTTTATTATGAACTAAACATTACTTGGTACATACATTTACATCAAAATGATCATTAATGACTATTTCATCGATTTACCCATGTTTTCTCTGGTAAAATAAATTGGATTGTGGGTTAAAGATACATTTGGGTAATTAAGCAAGCGTATTTATTTTTTAATTACCTATAAGTAAATAACTTTTCAAAATGTAAGCCATGGAATGCTGTCTTAGTTACTCTTCTCTCGTTGCTGGGACAAATACCCGACACTCAAAATGAAG
>NDGM011176078.1:0-10829 GCA_002564305.1 Octomys mimax | reverse complement strand
CCCAGAACCGGGGATTGAACTCAGGCCCTTGTGATTGCCAGGGAAGTGTTTATTCCACTGAGCCATCTCCCCAGACCTTGCTTTATTTATTTATTTATTTTGCACCAATATTCATTCTGACTGCTTTAACAAAAAAAAAACAAACCAAAAACAAAAACAAAAAAACAAAACAAAACATTATTTTCAGGGCAAGGGAGATAGCTCAGTACAACAAGCACTTGCCTGGCAAGTGCCAGGGCCTGATTTCAATCCCCAGTTCTTAAAAAAAAAAAATTCATTTAATAAAACAATATGCAAGTTTAGAGGGTCACAATGTGATATCACAATTGACAAAAATTTGAAATATTACTTCTTCACTAACTATACCTAACATTTTGCTCTTTTATGTAATTAAAATTCTTGCAGTGTTGTGAAATTTTTCTTAAGACAGGAATGGCAAATCATGTTTCCTTCTGTGTTGGCTAGAACCTCTCAGAAAACACAGATACTCTCTCTCTCTCTTTCTCTTTCTCTTTCTCTTTCTCCTTCTCTCTCTCTCTCCACCACCCTGTTTTAATCTCGGCCCCAGAGAAGCACAGAAAGCATTAGCAGGATGCAGCAAAATTTCTTGTAAGATGGACAGAAAAAATTATATGAAAGTTGGATGGAAAACTGCTTAAAACTACAACCGCTACTATTCACTTTAAATGATTTCTGCACTCCATTTTTCAGTAATTTGAACACTGAGATAAGATAAAACAAACCATATATTATAATTTTAAAGCACTCTATGAGTATAAAAGTTCATACTACAAAATAATGTGAATACCAGTAGTATAAAACAATGAATATTATATAATAAATGGTCATAGTTTAATCTGCTATATCAATGTAAAATCTTTATGGTATTGAATTTATGCAGAACAAAGTTTCCTACAAAAAAGTCCATTTCAAAACATTTTAAAATGCAGTGGTGGGCTGGGGAAATAGTTCAGTAGAATAAGCACTTGCCCGGCTAGCACAAGGACCTGAGTTCAATCCTTGCTTTCGAAAAAAAAATGCTGTGATATTTAGGAATAATTAATAGATTATATCTTCTAAAGCTGTTTCTAACATAAATTGAATATATGGTAAAACTGATTAATGATACATTTTCATATTTGTGCTTTCTAAGCCAAATAACAGGTTATAGTATTGTTATCAAGAAATCAAAGGAAGTACTTGTTTTACAGAGATAATAAAATTAAGTACTGGTGTTTAAATAAAAGTAGACATTTACAAGAAGAATTATTTTCAATGAACTAATCTTAAAACAAAGCTTATAGCATTATACTGATCTTTAGGAAAAGTGCAACTCAATCGCAATTTATTTCAAGAATCAAGTCATATTTCTGTGGATCTTTCATTGATATTATTCTAAAACCATGCTACACCAAGAGACTTTAATTATAGGCAAGTTTTAATGAAGTCTGAATAATACCAACTTTTTATAAAAGGTAAGGATATTTAGAGTTGTTGAGGACACTAATAAACTATTTCACTGTGTGAAACTAAACAGCTACAAATGATATTCATGCATATTTATTTATAATCTCTTCTTCAATGTGACCCTCAGTGGATTGAATTAGTATTACAGGTTTGAAATGTAAGCATATTTAATTAGGTTGTAATAATCTAAGACCCTAATATTGTTTCTACATACTTAGTTCCAAATATTATTTTCATTACTAGAATTTTTCTCAATTATACTATAGAAAATTTTCATTTAACTCCAAATGATCTTTCCTAAATAAGATATAAAGAATCATTAGCACAGTTATGTATTACAAATGTCTATAAATCTATTTCCATCAAGTTATATGGCAACAGATTGAAAATTCATGATCCTAGTTATGATAAGCTGGCTTCTTAATTAATAACTAGACATAATTCCAGTCACTAGAACAAGGACATGCTAGGACATTAATTTATGCTTCCAAATAATAAAATATTAGTATAAGGCAATGTGTTGGGAGTTGAGCAAAGTATTACCACAAATTCCAGTTTAGATTTTCAAGCATATTCACACCCTAAAGAGGGATAAACACGTATTGTAATATTATCTATTACTTTAGCACTGCTTCATTCATATGAATTATGCTGCAAATTGTGAAGGTAGAAAGAGAAAATTTGAAAAAGTTTAATTATCTCCTTCAAGATTCTGGTCCTTGTAATTGTCTGACATGGGCTTCAAGGGTCTTCTCATTTTGTCTTTCTTACAGTTCTTCAACCAATGTTCACATCAATTTTAAGTGTTGTGAAAAACTGTACTATAGGGGGACAACCTGCTCGGGTCCCCCTCCTGTCCCTCCCTCAGACAAGAGCTTTCTTTCCCTCAATGAATATATTCTTCTCATAACCTCCGCTTGTTTCTAAAATTCATTCTTCAGTTTTAGTGATCACTAACTCATCCAGGTCAGGTCAGGAGATAATTTTTCTCCTATATCATTTGGAGATTCCCTGTATCATTTGGAGGTAACTCACCCAAGATCAGTTTTTCTCCCTGTATAATGGCCATTCCCACCAAGATCATTGGATGGAGGTATGAGTTTGCTTTTCTTTCATAAATCCTGGATTGGGACTTGCTTAGATAACAAACCTTTATTCTTCACGTGCTGATATGTCTTTGCTGATTGCTCATAATTGTTCATGCTTGACTTCATATAGTTTTGGCTCATAGTTCTGTTAAAATTGCTTACAATTGCTTATGCTTTGTCTTTGATGTGGTTTTGTTAAAATATTGGTCAAAATGTTGTTGGCAAATCTAAGTTAAAACTCGGAAATATTATAAGGTTATGATATTTCCTTAATGGGACATTTTATGGCTGTTTTGTACTTGTATATGTTGCATTTTGATCTAGATGTAACTGTACTGTAATCCTTGCTTGAATTTAGACAATAGCACTAGAGAGAGTAACGTTAGTAAGTTTTATGTAAACTTCTGTAAGATGGGACTTTCAGCCAGGTCGGACTTTAAAAATATACATGCTTGTATATAAAACATAGAACTACTTTTGCCAACTAAATGACATTAGGTCAGCAACCATTCTTAAAGACTTGGAGGACAGGTTTCACTGAGATAGACTCGTTCTGATCACCCTTTACATGCTAGAGGAAATGTCAGGCCTGATCTGTTTCAGTTTTCTTCCTTTGACGATATTCCTAATTTTCCCACCTCTTTGTACTTTCCCTTTTAGAGGGATGTAAAATTAGGAGAATGATATAGACTGCTCCAACTAAATAAAGTCATTAGAAAATGAGCGTTTGTTAACACCAAAGACAAGGAAGTCATTTTAGAAAAAAGGATACATACCCCATCTCTGGGTCAGATGAGACAAAGAGGAACTATGTCTGTCCAGGAGGACACATATGAAAGCCATATCCTGGCTTAGTGTTCTGGGCAGGTCTCCTTTGGGAGGCTAAACCTAAGACAAAGTGGAGAGAACTGACTTCTGGGTGACACCAGAAGGAGCTATCTCCAAAAGCAGGACACTTATGGGACCAAAACACATTTAGTGTGAGGGAGGACCTCAACTATTTCTCCTAGGTCTAATTATAAGTTACAGACTTTAAAACCTTTAATGTAGAGTGCTAGGTAATCTTGTTCAAGCTTTTAACTATCCCTTATAGAACTTGGACAAATAGTGGTTACTCTGCCAGCTAGCTAGTAAATGCTCTTAGAGAAGCTGCCACTCTTTGAAACAGAGAAAAGTATCAATTAAGTCCCAGCCATTCTTTGGTTAATCCCCATTGAAGCCTACGGCTGATGGAATGTTGACCAGAGAAACTGTTGGGATTCCTTTCTGGAGACTGAGCTCTGGTTGTGTGAGCCAATAGGAACTGAGGACACCTGAGTGGTCATGGCCAGGGCTACTCTCTGGCAGATACCTAAAGGTGCTTGGTCGAATCTGGCTCTCAACCACTGAAAGAGCTCCACTTACCTATTGTATTTTTTCTCTTTTTGCTAGTAAACTAGGAATTCCACTTGAGATTTTCAGTAGAACAACTTAATGAGTCACTATTCCAGAAATTAGGCTGAGGCAGCTTGTAATACTTTACATTCTATGGTAGCTATTAAGGGAGTGACTTACACCTGTACCTTACACGTTAACTAAAAGTAAGAAATTTTTGCCAGCTATATTGTGTTTTTAACCAACTTGTAAACTGTGATTGTTAGAAGATAAATGTTTCACCTGTGAGCTTCGAGGTTAAATCTTGTCTAGTTGCTAAAAATGTTTATGTAGGTGATCAGATGGAAAACAAGTGTCTGGAGACTGGGCTCAGTTCACAGGGCCAAATTCCTCCAGTCAATGGTTCTATCTGTCTCTAGAAGAGACTTTTGTAGCCTGAGAAGTACTCTGCTTTCAATTCATGTTTTTATACAATAGTTATGCTTCCTTCTGCAGATGTTCTGGTCACTGGACTGATTATAATTTATATTCACAAATATTCAGTAAGAGTAAGTGAAGGTTTTTGAGATGCTTCAGGAGATGGGAATCATGCACCAGTTCGAGGGTGCATAAGCTGGGGGGATCTTGTCTCCCTTCTCTCCAACAGAAGCATCTACCTGCTCTGGAGAGGGCTACTCTAGGGATGCCTGGGTGGAAGAATTAACTAGAAAAAAGGTGGGGATGCCTAAAAGGTAATTTCTATTGAATTCCATGTTATCTCACAGTCAAAGCCTCTTACTCCTTTAGAGTGCTTCATTAGGCACTGAAGATGGTTGATCCTTACATTCTGAAAAAGAGACATTTAATCCAAATGGAATACAGAGGAAAGTATCAACTGTGATGCTATTTTATAACTAGAAAAATGATGTAAAAAGGAAAATGGTAAAAATGTCTGTCATGTTCAGATTTTGTTTGCATTAAGAAGGACATTGTTATTTAAGTTTTGAAATATAGATGCGAGCAACAGGAAAACCAGGCAGTTCAGCCTCGCCCACCACTACTGAAAGTAAGGTTTCTTTTATTTGCCTTTTTATTTTTATTTTTTACTTGTTTATTTTTTTATGGTCAGCTCAGCCCCCCCTGGGGGCGGGGCTGTCATGGCATGTGGTGCTGGGTATCTAACCGAGGTCCTTGCATGCTTGCCTAAGCTTGCCTAAGCAGTTGCTTTAGACCACTAAGCTATCTCACCAGCCCCTTATTTGCCTTTTTAAAGAGTGGGCTTCTAAAATAGCTGTAATCCAGGTCTCTAAAAAGCTACACCCATTCTTAGCTGAGTTTATGCAAGCTTTTAAAGGATAATAGCTTTTAAAGAAGTAAATAGGCAATTTGGAACATCTAGAGTTCATGTGCCTCAGATGACCCTGATAAATACATTGATGTCTTTAAACAATTTACTCAGATTTATGAACCAGATTAGAGAGATGTAATGTTAATCTTAAAACCAAGCTTTGACTTCTATGGAAATAAAGGCAGCATTACAAGCTGCTACTGCATTTGGAGAGGAATATTATATTGTTAATCTTATAGAGTCAAAAGATAGACAACCAGTGGAACTAACCTTTCCCATGGGAGCCCAAGCAGTCAGAGCCTTGTTGACCTAATAGGTGGGCAGGAGACTGGAAAAGACATTTTCTTTCAAGTGTGTATTCTTGAAGGTCTAGAGAGAACTAAAACCAAACCTTCCAGTTATTTTAAATTTTAGCTGTTTACCAGGAGAAAGATGAACACCTCTCTGATTTCTTGTAATGTTTAATAGAGGCACACAGGTAAGACATAATTCCTCAGATGCTAATTAAATAGGGAGACAGATTACTCTTACAGATAAGTTCAGGAGCTACAAAAGACAGATTTCAAGTTTACATAACTTGAAACTACAGCGAAAACTGCTTCTTTAGCATCTTATAATTGGAACTGGAAGAAAACCAGGGAGAGAAAACAAAGAGATCAAAAATGGTCACCTTTGTTGCAGCCTCAAAACAAACCCTAAGTCTGATTCTCTGGGCTCCAAGGAGAGTTCAGTGATGATGAGGTTCATCTGTTACTGCTGTAAGAAGCCAGGCCAGTATAAGACAGACTGCCTCAAGAGGCCCACAAGTCATGCCCTGACTGCCAAGGCAACCACTAGAAGTGAGACAGCACTCTGAGGTAGAGACTCCAGAGCTCAGGCTCATCTTCCCAGATGGTCCATTAGGACAGAAGGGCCCTGGACCTGCTTCCTCCCTCTGGCCATCCTGTTATCTTTACCTGTCATCTCCAGGGAGGAGCCCTGAGTAATCATGACTACAGGAAAACCCAGCCTATTGCTGGATATTGGCATAGGTCTCTTTGTCCTTCTCCAACCTGGACTTTTCTTCCAGTCATGGTACCTCAATAGAAACAAACTTTAGAAAACATTTTGCTTTAGCCGTAATTGAGATACTACAATATAGTCAGGTTGCTTACTAATCAAGATGATGCTGAGACTGTTTTACAAATGTAATAAATATTGTTGTTCATGTACAAGACTTAAAAGGTATTTCACCAGTTAAAACAGGTTTCCAAGGACAGATAAAATCCTGTCGGCATAAAACTGTTCTAAAACCACTGGCTACACAGTGTCCAATAGTTTTCAGCCTATAGATAGAACCATGCCTTGTATTTGTGACATATATTTCATAATGAAATATATGTGCCTCTATTTCATAACTTGTTTGATTTCTGATGCAACTCAGGTATTTCATATTGGTAGTTAATATAAGTATGACCTCTCTTCACTAAAGTTAGAGGTACTTATAGAAAACTGTCATGCTCCATAAATAAATGGGTCTAAGAGCTAGTGAGTTACAACTGGTATTCCTTTAAAAAGTTTGAAAGGATACAGAATAAAATTACAGACAAAAAATGAGAATAGTAATACTAGCATCCTATAGGAATGAAGGCCAGTCAGGAAACAGAGAAAAAGTTATGCTTCCTTAGATCCAGTGAGAGAGAAGGGATATTTCAAGCAAAAATGTCCAAAGCTGCTAGAAAAGGAATAAAAGAAAATGGTCATTATGGAATCAGAAAAAGTTTCAGATTGATAAAATCATGAGTCTTCACCTCTCAGCCTAAAGGAACCCATGTTAACTGCCAATATAAGGAGAAAGCCTATTAAACTTTTAATAGATGTGTATGCAAATTTGTGAGTTGCTGCCCAGCCAGTGGCCTCACTTGCAAACTGGAGAGTACACAGTGTTTTCCCTAGGTCTGACAATTCATGTACCCCTAGTAACAGTAGAGTTGGTGAGACATAAGAGTAGGCCATTTTATTTGAGACCCAATGACCATGGAAAGTAAAAGGAATTAAGCCCCACATTTAAGACTTATCTGCTCATGGACCTACAAAAATTTCTGACTCGTCTTTTTCATAATTATCCTGTTGCGATTATTTGACTTATGAATGTTTAATTGTATCTTCGGCTTTGCCTCCTCCAGGCTCAAAGCTATAAGTTTACCTAAGATGGAAATACCTGGTGTCTATTGGGGGCCTTTATATAGAACCTCTGGAGAGTATCTCTAACTGCCAGTCAACAACTATGATCCTTTTCAGCCTGAAGAAGCCAGAGCAGTCATTGCCCATGGTTCCCTCACAGCAGTTTGGGTTACTTCTTTAGAGGGGAGAATGTTGTAGGCAGCTGAATTAGATAGAAATATTATAGGCAGTCAGACAGGGCCAGGCCCTCAAGGAGACAAGATGCATGACAAGGTGGCTTTGCACCTTGGAAGGGACAGACACTCCCATATGGGCCACACCTCAAGACAAAAGAGGAAACAAATACTGCTACATACTTCCCTAGGGACGAGCATCAGGGATTAATATCTAAAATAGGTATCAATTACCTTGAAAGAGTCCAAATGAATCACTAGCCCAACCCCCAACAGGAAGAGACCCTGTCCTGTATTCATGCCCACTTGCTATGTGCTTGTAATCTCATTGGTTGACTAAAGTTTTGTCCCACCTCATGCCCAACTAAACGAGTTCCCATGTTTTCTCCACCACCTTAGAACTGCCTCACCACATGGTTTTTCCTCTGTGACAGTCCCTGGAAGAGATAGCTTCTGGGGAACAACCCTCTCGAGTCCCCCTCCTGTCCTTCTCTCGGACAGGAGCTTTCTTTCCCTCAATAAATATATTCTACTTATAAAAAAACTGTACTCTAATATTGTATGTATTTCTACATTAATTTTTAACATACAAAGCAAAAATGTCTGATTATTATTTGCTAATTTGTTTTCAAAAGTCTGTTCTTACCAAATATTATCTAAAGAATGTTTGCAGCTTAACTGGAAGTTTATGTGAAACTAACTTAAAAAAGACTTCATTTGCCTAAATCTTTAAGATTCATTAGTGTACTGTTTCATTTTAATGTTTGTATGTATGTATGTATGTATGTATGTATGTACTTATTTAGTGCAGAGTCTACAGGGTCTCACTGTATAGATTGGACTCAGAGTGATCTTCCTGTTTTCAGCCTCCCAAGCACTGGGATTACAAGCATGTGCTACCACCTTCAGTCTCAATTGTCATCTCAGTGGGCCCTGTGGGCGTGGCCGGTGGCCTGTGTTGCAGGAGATCGAACCCCAGCCCCTGCGCTCTGCCTCAGCAGGTGTTTTAGTCCTCTGAGCTATCTGTCTGACTCGTTTCATTTTTAGTTGATAGAAATATTCTAATGTAGAATACGTCTATGAGAATATTCATTATATCTAAATTCCTATATTTAACACAAAAATTAGGGCAGGGTATGGTTGCACATCCTCAAGAGGCTGAGGTGGGAGGATCTTGATATTTTAGCCCATCTTGGGTTACTTAGCAAAACATGTGTAAAAATATATAAACGGATGGGAATGTAGCTGAGCAGTAGAATATCCATGTGTTCAGTTTTTAGACAGGAAAAAAGGAAGAAGGGAAAGAGAGAGCAGGAAAGAGAGAGAGAGAGAGAGAGAGAGAGAGAGAGAGAATCTCATTACTCTTCTCTCATTGCTGGAGACAAATACCCAGCACTTAAAATGAAGGAACAAAAGGCTTATTTAGCTCACAGTTATTGGAGGTTCTAGTCCATCCTCAACTGGCTCCAAGGCAGAGAGGGAAATAGCAGAGTGTAACCTTTCATGGTGGAGGCAAAGAGCAGAGAGCCAAAGGGAGGACTAGCAGCAGTAATGGGACAGAGAGCAAGTCTGTCTCCTTTATGTTGTATTCAGACTATCCGCCAAGGCTGGGTGTAGTACTCACATCCATAATCCCAGTAGCATTTGCACCCATAATCCCAGCAGCACTCACCCCAATAATCCCAGAGGATCATGAGTCAATCACAAACTAGAAGTCTGCCCCATGACTGCTTGAGATTTTGGGGGGACAGCTAGACACAGACCATAACAGAGAGAGAGAAAATATTACTACATTAAATCAAGGAAGTCCTGCTCTTTCAATTATTTATGTTCCCAATGAAGCAGAAATAATCTTTCAATCATGCTTAACCTTAGGTAATTCTGTAGGGTCAGCACTGAGAAAAGTGTGAATTTATGCCTAAATTCACAGAAATGTAATTCTAAGATTAAGCAATTCGATATATGGAAAAACACTTTCCCATTTTAAAAATAACAGTATCAGTTAAGTAACTAAAAGGGGAAATTATATTCTACCAAAAAGAAAATGATTAACAATGTATCATTGTTCCAAAGACAGGAGAAAATATTCTGTTTGAACATTCAAAGTATATTTTATATATTAAAATCTATCTTGGTTATGAAAATTCTTTTGATTTTGAACATTTGCAAATGCAAGAAAAATTTTTTTAACTGTGGTTCAAAAACTAACCCTGACAGCTTTGAGAGAAAATGTTTCACTTAACAAATAAATGTTGCATTTTATGTAAGCAAACAGTCATTAAAGGCCTGCCAAAGTTCAAGGAAGGAAGCACAGCTTTCCTTTCATGCCCTGTCTCTATGGAAGTCATAATTATTGGCTTCCTTTTTTGCTTGTTACTTTAGTAGAAAAGGAAATATATAGAAATAAAAAGGATGAACAGTAGCCCTGTTTTACTTGGTTACAAGTTACAGACTGAAATAAAGGATAAAGGGAATAAAACTTCAGTACATATTTATTTTATCTGGAAGTATATTTAAAATTAGTAATTAATTGATACAATGAAGCAGAAAGCGTATTTAATTCACTTCATGATTTTTTCTCTAATAGATTGTTTTTGTCTTCTATCTTGAAAGAATTCACTTTCAAAGATGCATTAATGCTATAGTATCTTCAGTGGCTCAGATTTGCTACACACAAAAATGTCCTTCAAGAAATGTTTTCATAGTAACTTGTACCATATCTAAAAGATTATCAGAAAAGCCTTTCAAAAACTTTTTATTACTGCCTTCGTTACTTTTCTCATTACTCAGACAGAAGTCCTGACATCCAGTGGGAATGGGTTCATTTAGTTTAGAATTTGTAGATGTTTCTGTCCATA
This sequence comes from Octomys mimax, assembly GCA_002564305.1. NCBI lineage: Eukaryota > Metazoa > Chordata > Mammalia > Rodentia > Octodontidae > Octomys > Octomys mimax. Next base: position 379 of record NDGM011176078.1, on the reverse strand, counting down.
ATCTTTTGGCTCCGTGCAGGGTGGGTGGCTGTGGGGCAGACCTTGATAGTAGCGGAAGATACCAAAGCAACAAGAGGGAGCAGAGGAAATCTCCTTTCTCCCTCCTATCATAGACAGGTTTACCATGCTGGAGCAGGGGTAGTGCTCACGTCAGTAATCCCAGAAATAAGCAATGTACCAATCTCACACTCTAGATTTAGCTATCTCTACAAAGCCCAACTCCTTAACCACATGAGGATTTGGAGGGACACCCAGAAACAAAATATTAAAAAATTACTGTTATTTTTCATTTGTTTTACCTTTGAATTCTCATCTTTGTAATGTTTTAATGTTTTCTTTCTTTCTTTCTTTTTCTTTCTTTCTTTCTTTCTTTCTTTCT
>NDGM011176074.1:0-14110 GCA_002564305.1 Octomys mimax | reverse complement strand
AACCGTGTTTTCTAGGCTAAACAACAAAGTTATCAGATGTTAGGGTAAGAAATCCATTGCTGATTTTTTTTTATTCCCAGCTAAACATGGGCTGTGTGAGTTTTTTATTTCCTTGTTGATGATTTTTGTTTTTTTTGGTAGGAAAAATTTAAAATAAAAGAGTATCCAAATGTTTTAATTCTATGTATGATATTAAATGGGTAGATTTAATACTTGAATACATTGAGACCTGTCTTTAGGCAGGACTGGGTATATTTTTAAGTTAAAAAATTAAACATATTCATCAAAATGAGGCATTTTGTCTCTTTGTATCTTCCTTCCTCCTAGTCTCCCAGTTGGATACACGGTCTCCCTTAGAATATTCCATGTCTCCTCGTTCTACTTTTCCAACTCAGTGCTTCTGTTTCACATAAGGCAGGGCCCCAACCTGCAATTTCATAAATGCACAACAGCTCCTTTCCTGTCCACACACAAAGGGAATAATGCTTCATTGAACCTGGGCCACCTTTTATAGTAGGCTTTGGTTTTCTTAAGACAAGCTTCTTAGGACTGTTCCATTAGGACGAATACTATGTTAATTTGATGTTATTTATATTTTGGCTAGGCTATAGCAATAGTTTTCAGTTTCTGGAATAAAACATATTTGAGTGAAAACACATCGACCATTTCAGTTGTCACGTTACTATAACTCCCGTCCTCCTCACCACCAGTTGGTTTTTGCAGCCCACTGCACCCAGGAACCTGTCGAAATCGGTTAGCACAGTGGGTCTGGAGAAGAATCACAGCTTGTCATAGAGTGAGAGAACAGTGAAATGTTTCAGGTGTAACATTTGAAAAGCCTAGCAAACAAATTTTTTTTTTTAAAATACAGCTGTAGTTTTCAATGGAAAATGATTTAGCAGATGAGATTTTGAAAGTAGAAGGAGCACTTCCACTAGAGGCCAGGGCAAGGAGCACAAGGTGTGTGCAGATGCCAGTGTGCAAGACAAGTGTGACGTGCCTGGTCTTAGTGCACCAAGCCACAGCCTGCTGTGCTGGTCCAACAGTCTTTCCGGGGAATGTCCATTATGTATCACATTTGTCTATGTTTAGAGAAGGGAATTAAATCACCAAAAGCTTAAATGTACTGTACATTAATTTTGAAATTGCTTTCTACTTGATGTCTATGTACTTGAGTATTTCTAGTTAAACTTTATCTTTCTGCTGTAGGACCAATGAGAGCTACTTGTGTTCTTTCTTGCTCCATTTTTATTTTATGTTACACTATTTGTGTTTACCATTTAGCTAACTAATCACAAATGAAAACCTACTTTCACACCTGAATGGGAAGATTGCCTTGCTTTCTGTAAAATGATGATTATTATAGAAATGAAACACAGTTCTATTCAGGCATGGGAGACCGACAGTATCATAAAGATCACATAGCCATGGACTGACCGTCTGAAATACATTCTGGAGTTGCATGTGTTGATGTGTTTTTGTTTGTTTGATTTTTAAAGAAATTAATGAACCTGTATATTGTAAAGTGTGGGGCTTTTCATGTCAACTCATTCTTTTTTAAATGAAAGAAAACCTGTTGATTACTGAAATGGAACAGCGTAGCTTTTTAAAAATTCCTTGGTGTTTTTTATTCTTGATATTGTTCTTTTATGCCACCCACTTTTTATGCTTTTGGTTAAACTATATAATATAGAGTATACACATAAAGTTCTCATCGGCAATGTTTAAAAAAGACATTATGCTTCTGGACTCGTTGTTTTCTTCCCTATGTGCCCGTGCATTCAGAACTTGTAAGATAGATCATTATAACTTTAGGGTAATGGTTTGAAAGGTGAGATTTTTCAATATTCTAAAACACTAATGGAATGTAATTAAAAAAATTCCTCTCTGTATGTTTCATATTCAGTATCAAGAGAAGTCTGAAAATAGTGATTAAAATATAGATTGTGTGGGCCATCTGCACACCCTAACCATCCATAGCAGATAAATTGAAAAACTTGATAAAAGGGGGTCCATGCTCCCCGGGGCTGATCTTGAGCAGATGCTTCACCGGCAGCAAGTGGGACAACGATGGAAAATCCTTGGGGTGTTGGTGCAGCATGTGATGGGAACTTGTCCTTTGCAGCTGCCACCAAGCACACTACATCCAAAAATATCATCAGTAAATCGATCTCTTTCTAACCCTTCAGGCCAAAGAGCCTTTCTCTTGGATGCTACCTGTCTGTGTGGAAACAGAGGCACACCCACAAAGCACTAAGGGATCCATCCTTGGGCAAGAAAATAGAATGGTCTTCCTCTAGTGTAAGCAAAGTAAAAATGTCTCCTCTTGCTTAATTTCCAACACTCAACTTCTTTCTTCCAAACACATTTACAGAGAGCAAGAGATGATGGGCTTATTGTGAATTAATATTAAATAATCATTGAAAGAAAGATTTCTTTCCTTCCATTCAGAACCCCTGCCATGTAAGTTGTGCAATTAATGCTAAAACGAATAAAGTCTTTAAACTGTTAGTGTCTGTAATCAAATAATGAAGGAAGGAAAGCAGTTAAATGAGCACACCATTCAGGGTCAAATAGATTCAGCAGAAAGCTGCAGTGGTTCTTTGATCATGGGTAAATTCACAGTGATATCAAACAGTTGGTTTCCATGTAACAGCTAAATGTTTCGGATTTTGTTTTTATTGAATTTGGCATTTCACACTGAGATCTGTATTCCTAGTGAATAAAAGACAACTACTGTGTTGAGAGAGATTCCATTTTCACAATCACAAAATAGAGATATTTCCGGAACATGGGCCACAAATTGTACTCTTTCCACAGTGTTTCCTATTCTGAACTGTGCAGTTATCTATTAAATTTTTTAATAGAAATTTGTGTACGGTATATGTATGCTTGTGCAATTATTTAAAAAGCCGTTTTTGAAAACAGTGTATTTATTGAAGAAAATCACTTATGGGGCATGTACAAAACTGTAAAAAAAGAAAAAAAGAAAAAAAAACAAACAAAAAACTTTAAAAATCACTTCAATTTGCCCAGTAAAGTTGTTTTTGTGAATTTCTGTGTTGTTGAATAAAGAATTTTAGTATTCAAAATATCTCTATTTTTCCATGTAAAACATTTATTTGTGGGATTTTTAAGGAGTAAACATAGGATCCTGAAAAATCTAATGTTTCTTGATCAAAAACGTTTATAACTTTCCACTTCTCCTTCTGTCCATAGAATGAACACTGTATAAATCTTTCTTATAAACACTGTGTATAAATAAGCATTCCAGTGATGCTTATTTTTGATTTTCCTTATATACATTTTTTTTCTCATACAAAGAAAGGAAGAAAGAAGACCCTGCTCATTGCGTACTGCTAAAGAATATCTTTTTTTTTTTTTTGAGACTTGCAAAGGTGTTTTGAGAAGAAATGAGTGCACGCCAACCTTGGTCTTCCCTGTTCCATCTCGAGCCTGTCAGGAGGAAAGACCACAGGCACTCATGTGCCATGAGTGGGAGGTGTGGCGCTGACACACATGGATATTCATGTTGGTGAAGAAGTGTGCAACTTTGGGATTCTGCCTCAGCCACTTCCTACAGCCCTCTGACATGAAATTTTTATTGTGTTACCATTTCAGTTATGGAATATTGTGGTCCACTGATACTGCTTGTTACCTGGTGGTGAATGTGCTTAACCTTTATTTCACTACTTCTGACTACATGGGTCTAATTCTTTGATGCCTTACAAACTACAATTTAGAACATGATACTTAAAATTTGGAAATCCTTGATATGGTTACAAGCATGGGACTTCATAGAATTGAAAGAGTATTCTTGTCTGTAAAATATAGCACCATATTCAGTTTTTATAAATGTATTAAATATTGCCGTGTGGCCTGTTAGTATAATATCGCAAGCATAAGGTACCTGGGTCAGGCAACAGAACTGTATTGTACAGAATACATTCTTGTAATGAAGAATGTGGTAACTTGAATTATTTGAACTACCAAATATTCAACAATTTCTCAGGTAAGTCACTATACTTTATTATATTTTGGAGTAAACAATAACAATATGCTAAATGTATTAAATTGGATTTTCATGAACAGTGCTTTCTTAAATTGTCAATGATACAAATATCTGTAGGTTTGTATGTAATCATAGGAAGATAATTCAACAATATTTGAACAAACTGAAAAGATGGAAAAAAGAAAGGGAATGTGTATAATTTATTTATAGACATTGAGCCAGGTATTTCATACAGTCTTTGCACAGGTAGCATAGGCTTTCTTTCAAATTAGCTTATTAGTAATATTTTTGCTTCTGTGTTTTATGCACAAATAACTCTCCATTTCCCTCTACAATTGTTTTTCATATATTTTTATGGAGAAAAATGTTATTTGAAGTAAATATTGAATACAAATTTAAGGCCATATTTAAATATACTACATAAGCATAGTTATACATACCTAACATTTTAAAATTATGAGAAAATTGTTTCTGTTTATTTCAGTATTTTGGGTTGAAGTTTATTATGATATCCTTTATAAATCAGATTTTTTGGCCAGTTTTAAATCACTATTTGTTTCATTCTACATAAAATGTACTATTAACCAAATTATTGTTTTAGTCAAGTCTTGCTTTTGTTACACTGTGTTAAGTATGACAAAATTATTTTTTAACAGGTATTATAACTTTGCAGACAGGAAGCAGTGTTCCTGTTTCTTTCCTAGAGCACTACTTTTAAAACTACTCTTATGTTTAACCTTTATAAAACATTATTAGAGCACAGCCAAATTTTATAACTTCTTTAACTGGTAGATGGTAGCAGATTCTGTGAGCTTTGTTTGAATTATTATCCTCAGTTTCCAATTTGTGTGAAAGGGGATCTTTTCAAACTTCTATGGCTTCAGGAAACCGAATAGTTGGAATGAAGGCTAAGTATTTAAATTATGCTATTTAACCTTTGATATAATCATAAAGCATATATAGTCGAAAAAGGATAAAGCAGATGTCACAATTCTAAGAACTTTTTCTATGATTTGCTTTATAATTTCTATAATAATATTGAATCAGTATATGTATGCACATCTGTATGCCTATGTGTATGTGCTTCTAGGTACATTAGTGTGTGTATGCACAAGTGTGTAAAAGTATAGGACATGCCACACAGTTACTGAGGATTAGTGTAGGTTATTAGGAATGTTTAGTGGCCAGAATTCTTTATTGTATAGTTGTAATTGAATTTGATGACTCAGCATCTCTGGGAATTTCAGAGAGTTTCAGGGGAAACTGCTTAGATTGTTTTGGGTATTTGAAGTGCTCTTTAATTAATGAGTTCCTACTTGAATTCTCTGTCATATTTTCAGTCAACAAACTGTATTAGAGAATTACGTGTACAATTTCTCCCTGACTTGCATCATTTGTCTACATATAATTTGAACATTTTATATACTTTTGAGCTATTTATATGTCTGAAGTTTAAATCTACATCCAACCATCTAATGAATGGCTTGATCAGTTGCTTATGTACTTGAACTACATGGAAGAGGCCCTCACCTCAGCTCTCTGGTGTATACTGAACAGCAGTGAGAAGAGCACTGTCAACATCAATATGTCCTGTATTCAACAAACATTCACGTACATCTCTAGTGTTTTAGCGACAGTGGACATCAAGTTGAACAGAGCGTGGCTTCTGCTCCTTTCATCATCACTGTGGACCATAATCGCATGGCTGAAATAAACATCCCAATTGATTAAAGCCCTGGGAAAGTGCTGTGAGTGGATCAGGGGTCTTGCGGAGGAGAAGTGGCCGGGGAAGGCAGGGGCAGCGTTTTCATTTCAGATCCTTCTCAGGAGAAGAGGATGAGATGTGCCAACTTGTGCGGGAGGATAGAAAGAGAGTGGACTTATGGCTCTCCTAACACCACTGCTCACAGAGATTACTTGACAACTACAACAGAATTCTATCCCTGTTCATTTTCTCTCTTTAACACATCTCTTGCTATAGTCTGAATAGTGTTAAAGCATGTACACACACACACACACCAACATAAATATACATACAGAGTTCATGTAACTTCATCTTCAATTGCTCCATATGTCTTTTAGAAATAAATCCCCAACTGTGATCTCCTTAGGGTTCCTTTACAGTCTCATCATGCCTTCTCTCTCCTTTCCTTCTTTAAGCTCCAACTACTTAGACTTTTTCCATTCAAGACTTTTGTCCAGTTCTTACTCTTGGAAAATGAGTTTTTCCACTCAAGTCATGCTAATCATATTGTTAATACTTGGTGAGTTCTCTCTTCTGGATACCTCATTGTTCAGTATTTAGCTAAAGACTCACTTTTACCAATCTCATTTAACTTCTGTGACTAGGTCAAATGTGTGTGCTATCAGCTCTCAAAATATTTTGTACCTCTTCATAACCATTACTGATCAATTATGCCAATAAATATTTACCAGCTACTCTTAATTCATCTAGGTGGTTAGAATGTATCCCTACCCTCACAGCCTACATTCTAGAAGAAGAAAATGTTGCTAACAAAGAAACATATATGGTAACACACATGCCATATGGTAATACTGTAAAGGCTATGAGAACAATTTAGGATGTGATAGGAGATTTTAAAAGGCCTGTGAGAGGAGAAAGTAAGGAGAGAACTAGAATTTTAAATGAATTGTTAAGGAAATCCTGAGAAGGTGATATTAGCTCTAAGACCTGTAAGAAAGAAGAGCTGAGACCATATGTCTGTCCTGGACACAGCTTATCAGAAGGTAATGGAGAATTTAAAGACCTAGTGACAAGAATTAGCCCGAAGCTTTCCAGAGCTAGCAAGAAGCCAGCTGTGTCTGGAATGCCCTAAGAATAATGCAACGGTGGTCAGAGAAGAGAGATAAGATTGTGTGGCGCTATCTAGGGACTTTGGGTTTTACTTAAGAGTATAAAAGGACATCTTTGGAGAGTATATTTTGGAGAACTTGATTCAGTGTATATTGTAAAATGACTTCTTTGATTACTGTGTTCAAAATAAAGGATGGGAGAAGGATGTCCAGCTTGGGAAGGCCACTGCCTTCATTCAAGTGGAGCCAAGCTGGTTGTGTGAGATTGAATCCAACATATAATATGAAGTAAAGGCAGTGGGATTTGTGGACATGTAGGCTGTTAAACACGTGAGAGAGAAGAACGCATGATGACACAGAGGTTTTTGTTTTTGTACCAGGGATTGCACTGAGGACCTTGTGCTTGCCAGGCAGGTGCTTATGCCACTGAGCTATCTCCCCAGCCCTCCAGGGCTTATTAATACCAAAAATTAGGAAGGTGAATTTGCCATTTGCCAAGATGGAGCAAACTAGACTTTGGCTTTGGGCACACTAAGCTGCTTCTCGACATCTCAGTAAAGATTTACTTTGTGCATTTTGGATGCTTGGGCTTTGTTGGCAAGGCAGATTTATGACAGGAGGGGCAGATGATAATTAAAAATAATGAGCCTGGATGTGATTAGCAAAGATAGGACTATGGATAGACATGGGAGAGGAAGGTCAAGAACTAAGATCTGGGATTCATCCATGACAGTTGTACCTTCATTTTCATTCCAATCGCTTGTTTATTGCCTAAGGTAGAGAACACATGGAAACCCAAGGAAAATTCTGACAGTGAATTCCTCCAGTTCTCTTTTCTCAAAGATCTATATTGACCTATATTCCTTTGGTCTTTCAGCATCCCAATCTTTATCCTGCATATACAGCTAGCTGACTCTTCCTCCCTGTCAATTTATCTTCACTATATGTAAAAGCTTACATTATTTATGTTTATCCATGTTCAATACTCTGATGCAACCGTTATATATAATGATCCTTTCCCTTAATCATATGTAAATACATTGAGTTAAAATTTTAATGCTGGTTACAACTAATGTATTAAACTGTAAGCATAACTTTGTGATCTTTGTGGAATAACTTTTCTGTTTGTGTATTCGCTGGCTGAACCCTTAAAAGCCATACCATTAGTGCTTACTTGAACCTCTGGGGAAAAGCGAAGCAGAAATTAGGTAAATGTTGAAAACTGAAATTAATCTTTTGTTGATTCTCAATAAAATGACAAGATTTTCAGATTTTCTTGAATTATTTTTCACAAAGGAAGAAATTGGCTCAGAATTATAAAACACTAGGGTAAAAACTTTTTACTAATGATCGTTTTTATTCCTTTATTCTTCATTCTTTTCAGAGCCAATTGTAAACATCTTCACTAAGATCTGAAATACATTTCAGGGAATAGGAATATGATAGAGGTGTTTCTTTATATTTTGTACTGAAAGCCAAAGAAAGCATTTTGTACCAGTTTCCTTAGACCTTTCTCAGCTTCAAGCCTGCCACCTAACTCTGCACACTTGAGATCTCAGTAGAACCCTTGCTACCAGAGTCAAGAGGACCAAAGATAGCAAGCTGGGAAACAGCTGAGTAGTAATGATTTTCATCCTTGAAATACCCCAGATTTCAACATATCCAGAGCAAGAAAGCTAACAATAGTTACAACAAAAGTAGAAATGATTAATTTCATGATTCTGTAGGAAATTCTGAGACTCTTGAAAATGTCAAGAATAAGAAGCATGAGTTGGGAAGAATTTTATGAAAAAGTTATAATCAATACTTTTACTAGGAGCTCAGGTAACATGGCGGTCCTGGATACTATGAAATTTGCGAGGCTTATCAACAGATTCCACCACTAGAGAAAGCCATTTCTTAAATATCTACATCACCATGTAAATTATTAAGGGTTCATGTGTAAGCAGAATTATTTGATGTATTCCTACACCAACAAAACTGAGACCAAGTCCTTAGACTGGCTAATGCAAAGGATGCTGACAAACAATTTAAAGATGCAGTTTGCATTCTGGCTGTTGCTATTCTTTTACTTGCTGAGCCTCTCCTGGTTGTTTGCATTGCCTGGGCAGATTTGCTATTGCTATTCTAACTGCATTGTTCATGGCTTGGAGAATGTTGATTAATTCTTGTTGGTAACCATCGTGTACACTGCCAGTAGTGTCCTTTATATCCTCTAATTTCTTATCTGTGTATGAATTCCTTAACTCATTAGGAGAAAGAGCATGTAACACATAAATAAAGCTGCCCTTGACTTAGATGAAAAGTAACTTGATCTGCTGCATTTAAAAGATAGGAATAACATTAGATTGGAGGATCTTTTATACTTTTTGTGTGCTTCAAATAGCTTTACTTGGTATTCTTTAATTGTCTCTACAGCTGCCACCCACGGAAAACTCACAATATCAGTTGTAATTGGAAGATAAACTTGCAGCTTGCACATGGGATAAAGTCAGTGGATCTTCATAAACTTTAGACACTGTGATCATTCAGCCATGCTACTCCAGAAATGCTATTGGAGTGTTTCTCAAATGCCCATTTTTAAGAATTTTAATACTTATACTGCATGGTAGGAGACTCACCCTGTTACTTTTTAAAAAGAGAGGTAACATGTTATCTAGATGAGCCCCATTTACCATATCATTCACTGTTTTCTTCAGAGAGTAAATATTATTAGTTCTGGTGTGCAGTACACAATGACTACTCACCCTGTTTGGAGTCTGTGCCTGTACCTACCACACCTTCATCTCTTTTCACATCCTGTTTTCCTCCTCCATTCCTCCTTCAGCCCTTGATCCTGTTTTCATTTGAGAAAGATGTATCTTCCTACTTCTATTATCTTTTTTTTCATTTTGTTCTTTATATGTTGAGTTACCACTATGGAGATTAGCATGGAGATTTCTCAGATAACTAAAACTAGATATTTCACATGACCCAGCCATTCTCCTCTGTGTTTTCTTGGCAAATTAAAAGCCATCATATTGCAGCAATCTATGTACCCACATTTACAGCAGCACAATTCATAATAGCTAAACCTTAGAAATATCCTTTATGTTCATCGGTGGAGCAAATATGTTTTTAAATGATAGGTTGCAGTTTCAAAGGCATGTCACTAGAAACCTTAAAATTCCAAAAGGAGAAAAAGGGCTCTTTTCCTTATTGTGAGGCCGTGGGTCAAGTTACAGCTTATCCCAGTGTGCAGTGAGAAAACGAATAACTGATAATCTTTAAACGAATTTATCCTTACTTTCCTGACCTCTTTCCTGAATTTGCCAAACTTTTCTTGGTTGCCTAAATGGGGCTACCAAATCCTGTGATTAGATTCATGATAATTAACCTTTCTGCTTGTCGAAAGACTAAGTGCTATGTAAGAAAATAAAATGGCTCAAACTATCATTCTCGTGGTGAGGGAGGTTCAAGTTACAGTGACTCACAATGGCTTAAAAAAGACAGCAGGAAAGGGCCAGAGAGATAACGTGATGGCAGAAGCCCCTGTGTGGCAAGTGTGCAGTCCTGAGTTCCATCCCCACAGTACTACCAAAGACAAACCAACAAAATAATGACAACAGTAAATAGTCATGCGTTAAAGACCAGCCTGAGCTGCAGAGCTAGCTCAAGGCCAGCCTGAAGTGCCTAATGAAACCCTGTCTCAAGAAGACCGAAAACAAATAAACAACTCCCCAAAACCAGCAGGACAGTTTTATTACCTTGGACAACTGGGAAGACCCTAGGAAAGGATTCAGTAAGAACTGTAATATATTTTTTCATATTGTCATTACACTGCTCTGTTGGTTTGACTCTGAGCCTTATCTGGTTATGTTGTATCCTCTGGCATTTTAAATGTTTGTTTTCCATTACTAGATTTTTTTTGGTACAGGGATTTTACTATACAATTCCAAATCATAGTTAACCTCCTGTTTTCAGCCTCCACAGCAGCTGGGATTATACCACCATGCCTGGACTCCATCACCAGCTCAGCACACCCTGGGAGTGGGGCCCACGTGTCATGTGGTACTGGGGATCAAGCCCCAGTCCCTGCGTTTGCCTAAGCAGGCACTTAGTCCACTAAGTTGTCTCACCTGCCTTCCATTGCTAGAAATTCTTGAACAGGGAAATTTTTATTTACTGAATGCCCGGCAATTGATGTTTTGTGGATATAGTTGGCCTGAGTTGGGTCCTGTGCCCAACATCTAAAATAGGCAGAAGGAAGACAAAGCGACATCTGCTCAGACAGCCTAACTCTGTCCAGGTAAACACAGGCATCTTTTCATTACGTTCCTCCTTTCAGAATGAAAGAAGAGTTTTTCAGAGAAAATCAGGATGTGATTGTCAGAAACAGAAATGGCACTAACAACAGGAAAAAAGAAAAAGGAAAAAAAGAAATGAAGAACTAGAAACAGGAAAGGAGAAGAAAGGGAAAATAAGGGAAAGAGAGGAAGAAAGGACAAGAGGGAAACAGCCAGAAAGAGGACATGAATGGCTCCAGCACATGTTTTATTGAAGGGCTAATGGACAAGGACACAGCTGGGTGGGGAGGGGGTGAGAAACTGAGATCTTAGCTGGAATTCTAATAGGATCATTAATTTCAGTATAATTGTGTGATAACTATTAGGTTAACTTGGAAGAGCTACTTCATTAATTAGTCATGTATATGCGGAAACACACAACACACAGCCACACACAATACCTGCATCCCTATGATTAGGCCCACATGACTTCTCAGACAAAGAGGATTTACAAGTCTGACAGATTTTCCAGGAAAATTTTCTTATAGTCAACTTTGTGCTTCAAATGTGTGCAAATCTCAGCTGTGCATCGAATAAATGGTAGGCTTATAAAGGAAGTTTTTTGCTTTTTTTTTTTTTTTTTAAAGAGGACTAAGAGAAGATAGACTTAGGTCACTTAGTGCGCATTTTATCTAGATTCTTTCATTGCATTTTCTGCCTTGTGATGTGGCTTGAACTGCGTTTGATTCAGCCCAATTGAATTTGATTGAAGTCCAACATTTACTGTCTCTGCACAGCAAATGCTTTTGTCTTGAAGTTATATCATCATATGCATATGTGAAAATTCTTATTTATTACTTCTGGAACAGAAAAGCCATTTTTCTAATTTTATGCTATTTTTAGCATAAAAATAGAAATATTTTTACTTTATAATAATTGAAGTATTTATTACATGCACCAAATAATAAAGGTGCATGTAATAAATACTTTAATTGTTATACCAATATCCTTATGAAGACAAAAGTGAAAAAATTAAAGAAAGTGAACCAGATGGTAAGCTTAATATTTGTTCTTTACTGAAAAAAATCAAAATCTGAATTCTATGAAAAGCTCTTGTAGTCTCCACTTAGGGACACAGGGACACAGAACAAGTGTCATTCTCATCTACATTGAGTAGAACCCAGACAGCCAGCATGTATCTTTCTTCTAGTTAATCAAAGATGCTACATTATAAGTAACCCCTAACCTAAGTAGAGGCTCCAACAGGGACTAGAGACTCGAGCCCCAACTTACAAAGCCAAGATGTACCTGGACCTAGGTTCTGGCTAAAGAGGTGGCCAACATGCAACTCCTGATTGGTGATTTCAGCAGAGAGAAACTGAGAAAAGAGACCATATGGAAATTTCAGAAATAAAGCATATGGTAACATTAAAGATGCCTTCAGTGGGCTCAACAGACCCAACAGAGCTGAGGGAAAAAGAATGCATGCCTCCAATGGATCACTCAGCTTTTCTGTTGCTGGGACAACACACCTGACACCACAGCTTATAGGAAGAGAGGTTACTTTGGCACATGGTCTTGGAAGGCTCAGGCTATAGCCATCTGGCTTCAAGGCTGGAAGTTCACAAAGTTGTTCATTTCCCAGCAGAGGTAGCATCTGAGGAGTGAGTGCCGGTGAAAGGGTGCACTGGGGGCATAGCCCAGCGTCCACCTCCAACTGGACCCCCATTCTGTAATGCACTCCGCACTGTACAGCAGTGAGTTAAGCCATCAATATCTCTAGTGTTATATGGTCCACCTCACTCCCAAGGGGTCTCTGAATCCAGGCAAACTGACAGTTTTCTAGTACAATAAGGATAAGTCTATACAAATAACCCTAACTGAAAGAAGAAGGATAAAAAAAAAAAATCCAGTGTCCAAGAAGTGTTTTGAGGTAGGAGATGTAATATGAAACCCTGGGTGCAGCATATTCATGTATGTATAATGGAAAAATCATCTTTCACTATTTGATTGACTTGGTACTAACTTAGGAGCCATATGTCAGGAGCTCCTTAGAAAATAAAGACACTGATTGCTTTAGCAGTGCTAGTCCCTTATCCTTAATGTTGGGTCATTCAGTCACACATGCCCGAATGACTTAATTGACTGACAGCTGTCAATGTCCACTGTGCCATAAAGCAAGGGGAGTATTTGACTCCCTGCTTCTTGCAATATAAATCCACTCCCAGCTGGAAAAGGCTTGACAGAGGCACCTCTGGAGGTTTACCAAGTCATTTAGGTATCATTTCTGTCTTTCCCCCTAGTCTCAATGGATGAGCTTAATCAAAGTTACTTTCACTAAATGCCAAGTGACGAAACCTGAATCTAAACTAGCCATCTGAAAAATAAAGATACCTTTGTCAGTGTGTGCAGAAGCTTGGCCAGAGGTGTGGCTAGATGGGTGTGCAGGCCAGGGGCCCCAGTGTCTTCCCTTCTGTCCTACTTATAGGTCTGACTGTAGTCACTTTAATTTTCAGGCAGGTTCTCACACTTTGTGGCAACACAGTCCCCAGCAGTTTCTGCCATGCCTCATTCCACTATTGGCAACTCAGCAGAAAGTGTTGAACCTATACCTGAACGACTGATCTGAGGAGGTAAAGTGAACAGCTTTTTTGATCAGAGGCAGTGGAAAAGGGTGAGCTCACCCTATCCCCCAAGGCTGGTGATGTGCAAGCAACCCATCTAAATGTGGGGACTAGGAAGGAAGGAAGAGTCTTTAGATATGGAAGGACAGTGACCAAAGAGCAAGTAAACGCTGTCTGCTAATATAGTGGATGCTTACAAAGATGTAGCTCTTAAATCTCAAGGGCTGGCCAAATAGCTCAGTGGATTAAAGCACCTGCAAGCAGGCACAGAGGTTGGGAGTTTGATCCCCGGGCCTGCCGTGCCAGGCTTGTCCCCAGGGGCATGCTGAGATGGCAATTGAGACTAGGTGTGGTGGTGTGCACCTGTAATCCCAGCTCTTGGGAGGCTGTAAACA
>NDGM011176069.1:0-10796 GCA_002564305.1 Octomys mimax | reverse complement strand
GGCAGCTCTGTGGAGAAATAGCACTCCCTCCCCCACCCTGCCCCATGCTTGGAGAGCAGCCACAGGAAAGTGCAGTGGGCCACGTAGGGCAAACTGAAACGCAAAAGATGTGCAGAATTCAAGACAGCTGCATTCTGTTGGAGAACTGCGCTGGGGGCGTCCCTCCCTTCCCTCCAGTGTATGGTGCCTCTTCTCCCCGCCAATGCTTCTCTGACAGATGCTGGTATTTCTATGTGGGTATATTCCGAATTTAAGAGAAAGTGGTGTGGGTGTGGCCACCAAACTGGGTGTCTGCCTCCCTTGCTAGTATTATGGGAATGCTCCTGAGGATGAAGACAGACAGCTGAAAGGTGGCCTAGCAGTGCTTGGCTAAACATGTATTCTGAAGTCTGGGACATCACTTAATCCTGCACGTGTGCATACACGCCACATGCACGCGTGCACACACACACACACACACACACACACACACAAACTCCAGGCTCCAGGCTCTGCATGTGGACCCTTGGTAGGGGCATGGCAGATGAGTACTAGCAATAAAAGCTAAGCCCCAGCATCTGCCCAGCTGCTGTGAGTGCCTGAATAGAGCACCTTGGGCAGCACCACTGAAAGAGTATGGTTGCAGGCAACGGAGTCAGAGGACTCCTGGTTGGAGGAAGAGGCAGGTCCCAGGAAGGGACGAAGGAGGAGACGCACACCTCCCACCTGCTCCCTGCTAGGTCAGAGAACAGAGGTCTCTCAGTACTAGTCTGGCTAACCTGAGTCTTAAAGTGGAGTTAGAGAAGGACCTTAGGTCACACGCACAAAATGCCCAGCCAGCAGTCCACAGCAAAGCCAGCCCCAGGGACGGGAGGAAGGTGAACTGTCATGCTCCTCACCCTGTGTGACCCACCTGCAAACCCCAGCTCATGACTCCTGTTCCCAGGAGGGGCTGGCCGGCCAGGCCAAGGTACAAAGTCAGGCTGGGTGCAGGGCTCCCCCAACCCACACTGCTAGGAGCTTGTCCTATGGCTCCTGTAGCTACACATTTGGTAGATTCAGGCTGTTGATATGCATTTGTACAAGGCAAGGATCCAGAGAGCAAATGCCTACCAGGGACTTGACGGCCATTGGCATCATTCACAAAGTCAGAACCACAGATTGAGCAAAGATGAAAAAATGTCTGGGTCATCAAAAGTTTCCAGTTGAGTCACTCCATGGGGATGGATGGCGTCAAGGGGACAGCAGATACTCCTCCAGGGCCCAGGTTGTCCTTTTAATTCTCCTCTCTACCATTTCTTTTGAGTGGCCCAGAGGACAGCAGGGCCTCACCCAGAGGACAGCCTCAGGGAGTGATCGGGTTACTTAGCGCTAGGTAACCTTGGCAGAAGGCCAGGTGCGTGTACTCGCTCCACCCGCAGCATAGCACGTGACTGCTCCCGGATGGCCTTCGTGGGTGAGGCGCTAGAGATCCCGGCTCCCTGAGATTCCCACATCTCACGGTGCTGCCCACTCTGTGTGTACTGCAGGCCTGGACTGGGTGAGCCTATGTGCTCAACAAACGCGCCGGGCCAGCCCTAGGCCCTGTGCTAGCTCACCCCCTGGCCACCAGTCCCGGAATGGTATGGGCTGGCTCCTCTCTGCGCTTCTCCCTGGAGAGTCCCTCCGGGCAATTCATTTGCAGTTTCTGGGCCCTTCGGGGCTGCGGGAACCTAAGGAGCACCTCCGTCTTGCCCCTTCTGCTTTAATTTCATTTGATGAATTATTTACTATCAAGTTTGCACTTTTTCAATTAAGTGCTCAACTAATGGCTCCAAGTTTTATTAGGCAAAAACTTTGTTTGCTTTTAATATGAGTTAGTTGGGACACTCAGCAAGAACCCGAGTGCTTCAGGGCAAAAGCTTTATCTTCGCTTCTTGTGGATTCACCCTTGTAGGCTGGTTGCCGGCTTCTGATGTGCCAGGGCTTGTTACCAGAAGTTCTTCATAGAGAGCTCTGTGGTCTTGACGTTCTTGGCCAGTGATTCGCCCCCTAACGAGAGCGGCTCTGCTTTCTTCCAGGCCTCTCAAGTGCCCTTGTGCTACCGTTGGGATCTGGCCTGTCCCTGAAAGGCCTGTCTGTGTGCTAAAGGCTTTGTCCACTATGGGAAGTGGAGGACTCTTCAGGTGGTGAGGCCTCCTAGGAGGATGTTAGGTCCCTTCAAGGAGTGTTGGGACCCTAATCCATTACCCCCCTCCCCACTTCTCTGATGCCATGAGGAGAGCCATTTTGCTTCAAATGCCACCATAGGCCCAAAGCGCTACAACCAGCTAGCCACAGACCCATGAGCCAAAATAAACCTTTTTTTTTTTGGCCTTTAGGTTGATTTATCTCAAGTATTTGATCACAGCAAAGGAAATCGCCTAACATACCCAGTCAGGATCTATCACTCCAGTCAGTGCCATTTGGTAACTTGCTCAGTTCAACTGAAGTGCCAGATCCTGTGCCCTTTGAACGACCATACGGCGACAAAGTTCTGTGAGAGGAGAAGGTAGTTTTGAGATCTGCCACCATCCGTGGGTGGGAAGGGTAGACAGGATAAGGTGAAACTTGTGTTCACATTGATGGAGCTGTCTACACCCACAGGACTCCATGGCATCCCAAGCTAGGGTCAGGCAGCACAACCCACAGCCCTGCAGGAGAGTAAGTGAAACCTGTACCCACAGAGGTGTTTTTAGGTTGTGCATAATTATTTGCATAGGAACATCCAACTAAAACATCAGAGAAAGCCAGAAGTTGAGCTCTGACTCTGTGTTGGCTATTTGGGCAAAGTCATAGGAAACAGAGACAAAGCAGACATGGGACTCCAGGAGGCCAAGAATTCCATCCATAGTGGGAACATGTGCTGATGGTCACCCATGGTCTCCACTCCCAAGGAGCTTGTGCTGTGAATCCATGAAAGAGGAAAAGGCCCTCCTGCCTGGCACCTTGCTGACTCACGCATGCATTATATATATATATATATATATATATATATATATATATAGTATTTTAGGGAAGGGACTACAGGGTGTTCAGGGTCTCACAATTAGATCCGACTCATAGTGATCTGCCTGTTTACAGCCTCCCAAGTGCTGGGATTATAGGCGCCACCACTATGCCCAGTCTCAATTGCCTTTTCAGTGTGCCCAGGGGGCAGGGTTGGCACTGCAGGCCCAGGGATCGAACCCCTGAGCCCTGTGCCTGCTTGCAGGCACTTTCATCTGCTGAGCTATTTGGCTGGCCCTAACAAACTTAAAATATGTATTTTTTAAATTTATAACTCCACTTCTAGTCTGTCTATGCTGCAGAAATATTTGTACAAATATATTTAAAGCCATCCATTTTCAGAGCCCAGAGTGCTAACCATTATACCATGGAACCTCACAAGGAATCCATTTTCAAAGATGTTTGTTACAACATTATTTATAATAGTCAAAGACAAGAACAAAATGATTATCGGTAGGAGGATGGCCGAATACATCAGGTTCCATTCATACCGCCAGATGGCATGCTGCTACTGTGCTCAACTTCATGAGACCACCATTCACCCCACTTTTCACCAAAATGGCAGTTTCATACAGTGAAGAAAGAATAGGAAATTCTCCATTTCTTCGTCTTTCCAATGGGGATACTAATAGAGCGCTTATGCTAGTGTGTGTGTGTGTGTAATGCAATATCACATAAAGCACCTAATGTGGGACTAGTGCTCAATAAATATTCACTGATTAGCTAGCTAGCTGGCTGTCTAACGGAATGGCCTAAAACCTACTATCTGAAAACATACATATGAACACGTGGAAGGATGCTGTGTGTTTGTCTTCCAGTGCATGCCTGGGAGACGGATTAGAGCTCTCGTCCAGAACTGTTCAAGCACACTGTTCTTAATGGTTAGCCCAGAGGAAGGGAGAAGGCGGGGAGGCAAGGAGGAAGTGTTCCAGTCAGGTTCATCCCAGTAGCAGAGTCGCCTTGAGAGCATGGCATGTGCACGCCTACGAAAGGGGTGCGCACTGGAAACTGGCCTTACCCGCCATGGGGCCCTCCAGGGAGTTTCCCCAGGACTGTCCTGCTGCGTCAGGTGCTGGAGCCTGGAGTCCAAAGGGCAGGGTGAGGGATATAAATCGAGGTAGAGCAAGAGGTTGGAGCCTCCTTCTAGCATGAGCTGGAGCCCATGAGAATGGGCTCAAATGTGCACTAGTCCCTGTTGCGCCTGGCATTGGTGGAGACTTGGTACTGGTAGGGAACCTGGCATCGATGCCGTAGGTGTCCTGCCCATGCACCCGGCATGAAACTCAGAGAAGCTGATGGAGAATTGAGGGAAAGTGACACAGTTGCAGGCCCAGCAGCTGTTTCACACACACACACACACACACACACACACGCATGCACACGCACACCGTGAGTCACCAGATCAGCAGCAGTGTGTGCAAACTGCAGAATGGGGCTTCTGCTGGTCTGCTACTCAGGCCTCCCTGAGGTGGTTTCTGCTCCCCAGAGACATTAGGAAGGGATTATGGGAAATGCAGTTCAGGCTAACACAGCTGCCACCTTCCGAAGCTATCAAGGAGAATATTGCATTTTCCTCCATGTACTTCTGGATAGATCGAATTCTTTTATAATAAGACTATATAATTACGTTCCTTGTGCTAAAAAAATCTGGAAAGCTTATAGGAGAGAAAAAGAGGGAGAAAAGAGCACAAGAAAGAGAAAGAGAGAAAGAGAGGGAGGGATGGAGGGAGGGATGTAAACCTCCAGCCAGTGAGGTTCGGCGTTCAGCTGTAGTAAGCTGCCTGTTCAGATGAGTGAGAGTTTGGCCTCACTGCTGCCCACCTAGCCCACCCACTGGCCCCTCACTGGGATGCTGTGGTCCCCCCTTTGCTGGCCTCACTGCTTCTGCCTTCCCTGTGCCAATCTGTCCCCATCTCAGTCAAGTGTTGTTTCAAAACACCAAGTGGATGTCGAGGTAGGTCCATGTCTGGATGCTCCGATGGCTTTTCATTGCCTTTAGGATGAAACCATCAATCAGAACCCTGCAGAGCTGTCTTCAGGACTCTCTCTGGGTCTCTGTCTCCCCTAGCCCACCTTCAGGGGTCACAGAGCCTGCGTATGATACAGGTGTCATGTACACAATAGTAACAAAAGTTGTCTATTTATGGTTACCTACTATGCTTGATATCCTTCTGCACACATAGTCAAACGTAATATGCACGGCAGTTCTCAAAACATTTGCTATCTCTAGTTTACAGACGGGGACATTGAGAAACATACTGAAGTCTCGCGACAGTCTACAGCCCAAGTAGGTGTAGTGCTTGCCTGGGTCTGACTCCTTCCCTGAATGTGACATTCTGAAGTGATGCACTAACAGATCTTTCTCCTTGTCCTTGTCACACTGTTTTGGGATTGTTGGTCTATCTTGTCGCGAGCAGTATTCCCTAAGAGGGCAGGGTTCTAACCTGAGTCCTTGCTATTCATTGTCAGAACAGCTAGGAAATGCATATTGTTCAAAAGCACCAGTGTGCCAGGTCCTTGCTAAATGTTGGAGCCCAGCTATGGGTGGGATGAACTGGACTGAGTCATGTGGTGCTTGTGGTCTATGGTGGAGGGGAGAATCTTGTGCTATATTTACAAGACCTGATAGAGTCTTTGGGGAGGGTCTTGCGTGGGGCATATGAATGGTACAGGAGCAAACTGGCTTCAGTCAGGGGACAGGAACACAGAGACATTCCGCCATGGACTGAGATACTTAGGAGATGGAGGCCAACAAGCCATTTGGATTTGAGTCCCTGTCATCCACATGCCAGTAATGGAGTGGGCTGTGCTTACCTATCCTGGTTCTTAGGAGAAAGTCACACAGTACTAGGACCCCCGCCTACCTGGAGGGATGATGGCTGCCTCTATCAGCTGCCTTGCTTGGCTGCACGGTTTGCTCCAGCCCTTCCTCATCTTCTCAAACTCTCTGTTCCTGATTGGTCATTCCTAGCTGCCACCCTTAGCAGTACCAAGTGAGACAACTAGAAACATCTTATTACCCACTTCTATGACAGAAGAAGGTCTTTTTTGGGAACGGCACCGCTACTTTCAGTTTGTGGGAGTTTACGGTGTGCCGTGCCTTGAGTGCCCACACTTTAGTGTCACCAAATTCCTAAGGGGAATTGAATCTCCATTTGAGACAAGAATGCCGTGGCACTTGTGGTTACTTGGAAGCTAGATCATGGTCTTCCAGAGGGCTCTGGTGCTCACACCCAGACCCCACAGGCGGCCAGGGTTAATTCACCCACCTCTGGTGTGCCTGTGGGGTGGAGATCCTGCTACCAAATCTGTGCCACACTAAGTGGTCATACAAAGGGATACAGCTTTTGCGGATGGCTCATGTACTGACCGGCCTCCCCTTCTGCCATCACCTTCTGCTTTAGAAATTCATTTTGGGTGCCACATGATCAGCAACACTCCACTGTGTCTCTGGACTTATGTGTGTGTGTGTGTGTGTGTGTGTGTATTTAGTACAGGGTCTACAGGGTCTCACTATGTACATCGGACTTAATAGGGATCTGCCTGTGTTCAGCCTCCCATCTGGACAGTTTTTGCCATAGGAATTTTTTTTTCCTGAGGCTACCAGGTGGAAAGCTGAAGAATACACTCAAAGAGTCTCTACCGCCTGTTCGCAGGCTCCTTCAGAGAACGTGCTCCTCTAGAGCAGCTTCCCTGGAGCCTTCCGGAAAACGAGTCTGATGTTCCCTTGTCCTTCCAGTGCTGGGACTTTCGCTGCCACATAGCACCGCCCTCCATTAGTTCTGTTGCCCTCCAGAGTCATCAGGGAGGGGAGAAGATGGGTAGTTAGTGTTCTGGGATGAGCTTATAAGTACGCTAGCGGTCATGTTCCACATCACCTCACACTGCTTTTCCAAGCCCCATCAAGCCAAGGGCACAGATGCTTGGTGGATTCAGACTTGGCAATTTATGTTCTCTCCAGGTACTTAGTCAAGGAAGGTTAGTCGTAGGCAGGGCCAAAGCTTCCTCCTCCTCCTCCCTTGGAATCCTTTTCATAGTTCATTTTGCTTCTACATCCATTCAAGGATCGGAGCCTGGGCTAAAATAACCCCGAACTTGACCCTAAAAGGCTGCTCTCCCCCAGCATGGCTCAGAAGGACCGACCTGCGATCGCAGGCTGCTGAGATAAACACCAATCTGCCTGTCGCTGTGGTTTGTTCCAGAGCTGGTGATGCTGCTGGATTGGTGGTCGGGCACAAGGTGCACCCTCTACACGGACCCGCACGTCTACCCCAAGTACGGGAAGGAAAATGCCATCGTGATTCTCAACCACAAGTTTGAAATCGACTTTCTCTGTGGCTGGAGCCTGTCCGAGCGCTTTGGAATGTTAGGGGTAAGTGGCAGGCGCAGTCAGGCGCCTCGCTCATTTCTGGGGTCAGAGCTACAACTTGCTTTTTTCGCTCTTGATCATTCAGAACTTACAGAAGAATCTGCTGAGTATTTTACAAGATGCAATGCTCTTCAAAGCTGCTTTTCATTCTGGCTTGGAATCAGAATTAATACCTTAGAAACAAAAGCAAGATGCATTCAAATACTAATACTGCCATCTCTTTTATATATAGTTACTGAGGCATTACACAAACATTTATGAGTAACTAGATGATATACTGCCTTGCCCCTTGAAAACACTCAGTTATAGAGAGTTTGAATTGCCGCTCAGAGTCATAGAGCTGTAATTGGATTTCAACTTATCTAGTGTGACTTGGACTCATACTCTTAATTACGCTACTGCTTGCTGGGCCAGCAGGCACAATTCACCTTTGAATTTTGATTGTTATAGGCTTAAGAACATTGTGCCCTTAAGTGAGGAAATCTGAACTGCTGAATTTAGAATGAACACACAATTCTGCTTCTTCCCAAGCAGTCTGGTTTCTTGCACACAGCTTGCAAGCTTTTGGGACTGAGCCTCTTCCACTGACCTTTGCCAGTTGGAGCAGGTCAGTTATTCCGTGTTTGTGCCCGATTCCCACAGCTGAGCCAAACTCATCCAGAGCACTCAGTTCTTGCTGGGGAGGCACGGCATATACTGGCTCAAGGCCGCAACAGCCCTGACAGTTGGCACCAGAACTTGGAGATGGGGAAACTGGAAACAGTTCCCCAAGGCAGACAGGAGGGCTGCTCACAGCACCCCTGCTTTTGGTAGCCTCTGAGGATGAAATCATGGTGTTTAGGATATAGAAAATTGAGATCACAAAGGACAGATGGGACCAGAGGGTCAGTGGTCTGGCTCCTCCAGGCAGGTGAAGAGCCCTTTGCCAGCAGAGTCTCCTTTGTTATCCTCGTTATAATTCCAGTGGGGATTGATTGATTGATTGATTGGAATCTCTGTATGTTCAGATACATTTTTAAAACAAAATCGAAAGTTCTAATTCAGTATTCCCCTTTATCATTAGAGTGAGTTCAAGACATTCTGAGGATGTCAAAACCACAGGTAATTCCCATGGGTTCATACCCACGCTGGGGTCTAATCTCTAAGTTAGGCATATGAAGTAAGTGACAATAATAACTAATAATAAGATAGACTATGATAAGATAAGGATATACTATAATAAAAGTTACTGACTATGTATGAATTGTCTGTTTCTGGATTTTCCACTTCACATTTCTAGACTGTAGTTGACCATCACTGAAACTGTAGATCAGGGAGAACCTCGGGGCCCACCTGCTCCCTTCCTAGACACCTCAGACAGGGAGGTCTCACTTATAGCCTTTGCTTTGTATTCTATCCAAGGTAAGACCACCCCTTAAAATGTCATTGTCCGTGGCCCCAGTGGTTCTCAACACTGATTATTAGTAGCAGAGTTCCTTCTGCTCCAGAGAAGGCATGCAGTGTCCCGCATGCTAGGACAGTTGTCACAGAACTCGCCTGCTGACCTGCCAGTGTCTCTGGGATCGTGTGTGTGGTGCAGAGGCAGCTGGGGGTCCCTAGCTTTCTGGGTGGCTTTTATGGCATTCCTGCTCAGGCATGCAGTTCCTGTGGTGTGAGGGCCTGCTGGGCTCCAAGGCACCTTCACACCCCTGCGCAGCCCTTGTAGCTGTGAGGCCCTAAGCATGTGGGTGGCTGCTCCTGAGTGTGTCATTTGTCATTCCTAATCCTTATACATTATCACTTGCACTTAATGAAGAAAAGAGCCTCTGCTGGGAAAGGATTTGCCCTGCGACAATAGGTAGTGAGTCTGATTCCAAAGCTTCATTCCTCATACCCCCACATTGAGGTCAGGACCTCGAGACCAGTGCAGAGACAGGAAATGATAGGTTACCTGCAAGGGTACTGGTCTTTAGCTCCCTTCTGCCTGAGGTGGGACTTGCACTGCGGACAAACCGTAGAAGCTTGCAAGGTGGAGCACCAACAGGGGAAGCATGGAGTCAACAGCAGCCCATGGAGCTTACGGTGAGCACAGGCCTGGAAATGGATTAGAGGTAGCAGTGTTGTCTCTTTTGCCAGGGTCACCTCCTTTGCTGCACAGAAGCTGAGGGCAGTGTCTTTAACGAGTCAAAGCTGTCCTTTCCTGACCAGGCAGCCCACGCTGGCTTGCAGCAGAACCGACCCAAGGGCTACTTCCCGGCCCTCCACAGACTGCTCCTGCTGTGAACTCTGCTCAGAGAAGACTCTGCACCCCATGAACTGTTCCTCACCTGTGCTCCTGCACCTGCTTGGCGAACCCCTGTGGTGTCTTTGGCCCATGCACAGGGAAATAGCTCCTTTTATCTTTGCCCTTCAGGAGCTTTGGTCCCCATCCACGCTGTTACCTCTGCCAGTCGTCCCTTCTGCTCAGACCTGAGGCACCCAGAAGAACCCAGGCCAGCCATTCAGAGAGGTGGGGGTGGGCTTGTGAGGGAGCCTCACTCTACCTGTTCTGTCCTCGCCTCCACATCCCCATGGCAGGGGGGTACGGTAAATATCCTGCTGGCCTCCGCCTCCTTGTGGGTCCCTGCATCTTCCCTCCTCCTCTCCCCTCTGCACATTTGTTCACTAGTGTGACAAAGGCTGGCTTGGGGCTGGGGGTGGGGTGGGAAGCGGAGGGGAGGGAGGTGGCTGTGTGGTAAGATGTTATCAGAGCCACAGGGTTCTGTGCTTTCCACAGGACTTTGATGAATGGTACTTGGTTACTTCCAGTCCCAGAGAGATGAGTTCTTAGAGAGAGCTTTTATTTTCTGTTTGTTTTGTGCATTTCCCCTATGGCTATGACGAATCATGGAACAGCTTTGTGCATTTTGTTGGGGCCTCTCTTGACATTTTCCTGATCGTGCAAGGCCCACAGCGTTTTCTTCTGGGCGTGAGAGGATGGAGAAAGCCTTGGGTGGGGGGATTTGTTGTAAGCAAGGCTGGGCCACATTTCAGTTGCCTTATTTGCCACAAAGGAAGTCTCATGTTTTGATGCACACAGGTAAACACACATTCAGGCGTGTGCGTGCGCATGCACACACACACACACACACACACACAGGATCACGCACACTAGTTCATTTGGAGCTGCACTCTTCTCTGCTGGGTTTCATTCTGGTGAGGCACTTAGACTTCAGAGACATTTTTTAGAAACAGCAAACCTTTCAGTGCTTCCAATAATAGACAGGTCTAGTCCTCCATGGCATGCATGCTGTAGGTTCACCACCACTGCTAGTTCATTTAGGTCTTCGTGTGTGTGTGTGTGTGTGTGTGTGTGTGCGTGTGTGTGTGCGTGTGTATGTATCTCACTTGCAGGACCGGGCATCTGCCAAAACTAATTGTAAAGAAAGACATCATTAAAAAA
>NDGM011176067.1:0-10893 GCA_002564305.1 Octomys mimax | reverse complement strand
TATATATATATATATATATATATATATGTATATATATATATGTAAAATTTACTTTAAAAATATTCATACATGTAAGATATCCTATTTCCTAGTGGCCTAAAGTACAAATAAATTTATAAAATTTCAGTTGGTCAAAGAAAGCTCACTACCCAATCTGATACTTCCTCTCCCCCGTAAGCACACGTGTCCTGGTGCACCTCTGCAACGTCCACAGCTCACACTCAGCAGAGCTTGGGCAAGAGGTCGGTCGCCACACGGCAGCTACTCCTTTCCATTGCTTTTAATTTCCTTAGTTCCTTTGCTCTCATTAGCAAGCAAAGCGGCCCTATTGCTATCCTGCTCTCAACTAACTAAGAGGTATTAAATCGTTAATAAAGGTTTGCCTGGAAGAAAAACATAAATGACAAAATTGGGCTTCCTTCTCTTGCGATGGAAATACTGTGACAAAACGCTACTATGATCTCTAGCATTAAGTTTCTCAGTCTTAACCCATTTCCACGCCCAGTTCTGATAAGAAAATATGACTGCTAAGTTCATGGTGATCTTGGCAGCGCTTGCACCCAGTATACTGAATTCCTTTGGCACAGCCTCCCTGAGGACACACCCCCTGGGAAGGATGCCGTATGGCAGGTGCTGGGGAGGGTGGGAGTGAGGCGGAGTTCAAGAATGAACTCGCATTCTATTAGAGGTAATTGCAAGCAATATGGAAGAAATGTAAATAAGGGCCTTATGCCAATGAAATGAAAAGTGAAAACATAGATCCCATGTTTAAGAAGGTGTCACAGTTAAAGTCACCTTGGAACAAGGTTCTAAGAACTGTGTGTATGTGGAAGGAAGCAGGACAGAGAGCAATCAATAAAACAAAATGGGAGATTTCGGCCAGCGAAAAGAGCCTACAGCCGAGAGCACACGCCAAAACTTTCACATCCTTCTGGTGATGTCCACGTATGAATCCTGATTCATACATACATGTGACTCTTCACCTGCAAGACATTACACACAGTGCCTCAAAGCAGGACTGTGATTTCATGTGTTGCACAGCAAGCAATGTGGTCAGAGTAACAGGCAGAAACCAAATGTTAACAGGTTCTTTATCCTGAAGGTAATTAATCCAGAATCACATGACTGAAGAAAGATGAATTAGGATTTAAGTACAACCTAAATCCTAAAATCATGCTCTTAACTACTAGTTTGCTAAGAAACTCATTAAAGAGAGATACTGTCAGCATGCACAGGGCTGTAGAGGAAGAATGGGATTAGACAGTCAGAGCGGGGAGGAAGCTCTCATGGTGGCTGAGAAGATAAGGCCCTAAATGGAAAAGGGGATAGAGGCGGGCAGGATTCTGGCGACAGGGACCGAAACCTAGCTCACAGATTGAGGGATATTCAAAAAGTAACTCCACAGCAGCAGAGGTTAAGTCAATTCTGAAATGCTACCTCAAACCCTCACTGGTTATAAAGAAAACGTTAAGGATCAGGTAGCCAGCCGAGGGTCTACCCTAGAGCTCTGATTTATCAGGTGCCTTGAGGCCATTAATCACACCGAACTATCACCAGTTACATGTGAAGCGGAAGCAAGATTGTTTAATTTCATGGAGATATTCTGAAATTAAACAAAAGAAAGAATATTATATTATAATAATATCATAATACCTGTCACAATGCCTAACATACAGTAAGCATTCTCACGCTAACTTTTTAATAAAAATTGGATGAATATACTTACAAAAGTAGAATGTTATTCTAATTTTCTGTTTCTCTGCCTGCCTCTCTGTCTCTCTATCTCTTTGTCTCTCTGCCTCTGTGTCTACCTATCTCTCTGTCTCTCTCTGTCTCCATCTCTCTCTCTCTGTCTCCATCTCGCTCTGTCTCTCTGTCTGTCTCTCTCTCCCCCTCCTTCCTTCTTCCTTTCCTCTCTCCCAAAAGACCACATGAAGTGCATGAGCACCAACATTTGGAAAATACTATGTTCTTTAAAAGATAGATCATCAGAAATTTAGAAGGTGCTTCTACAGTAAGTGCAGATGCCACTGATTTGGATACGCATGTTCTGATCGACCTCCACATGACATCAGATTTTATGAAATATATTGGCAAGTAGAAATCTTAGGAAAAGGTTGTATATGAAATCAGTAATTGCCTCTTTCAGCTCTTTTTTGTTTGTCCTTTCAAACTAAGTAGTAAGACTCTTTGTAATCTAACAAATAATTAAATTATTGCTACTTTCCTCTGCTTATACCATGCCAAAGATTAATAGTTGTTTCACTGTTTCTAAGTGCTCAGTGAACAACTTCATGAAGTACATTTATAAACCAACAAATCATGATTGTATGTCATTTAAGAGAAAATTACAGTGTTATATAGAAATCTGTCCAAATAACATCAATGCCTGAAATGAAAACAAAGATTCCACAGCACACAGAAGTTATGAAAACAATCAATTTCATAGGCATGGTTTTAATGTATCTCTGTCACAGAGACAAATATTTTTAAGTCAAAGAACTTTATAGCACTAATAAAAACACCAAATATATCAGGATTAGAACAATTTTATAGACAAGTCAATTTCCTTAATTATGGTCTTCTTATGATGTTCAAAGACAATACAATGTACAAACTATGAAATCCATGTTGAAGTTTGATTATGAAAAAGAGACCATAATCACTACTTTTATAATTTTTTCCAAATTAAAACCATGGACAGTAGCTATCCAAATAAGAAACACAGAGACAATAAGGTACACTGATTGTAATCATGGAATGTTTTTAAGGATTTTAATTTCCTTATCTGAAGGTCTTTAAAACCAAACCTATTAATTACCAGAATCTTTTCTTGCATTCTGAATGAGCTAAGGTCAAAAGAAAAATTGAGTTTTGATAATGCAGCAAAGGTATGCAAACCTCAAATTTCACAATTCTTCGATTGCAAACACATCCACTGTTCTAATAGGAAACTAAGGTTTGCATTGGAGATCTCAAGTAAGTTTAAAGTTCAAACACTTAACACTGTTAGGATCAGCAGGCATGTTATTTCCAGCACTCAAAGTTTGCCTCATCACTGTGACAATGTTTGTATTAATCACACGAGTTAAAGATGCGGCATGACTACTTTATGCAGTGACATCTGTGACCATTAACCAGTTGGAAAGCGTCACTCTGCTTTAACGGTTGTGTCTTTGGCTGCTGCTGTCACCTGTGGACGTTAGACTCTAGTTTCTTCTGCTTTTCAGCAGGGACTGCTTTGGGAACTTTCCAGACCTTTGGCCTTGAACTGGCACTATGTCCTTGATCACTCTTGTTCTGGGCTTCCAGCTCTTTAGACTGAGTAAGTAGTAGGTCTTCTGACTCTCAAGCATACACGCAGCATTATGAACTATGTGCCTGACATGACATACAATATACATATAGCTAGGGGCTGGGGCGATAGCTCAGCAGTCTAAGTGCCTGCCTGGCAGGTGCAAGGACCAGATTCAATCCCTGGTACAGTGCTGGCTCACCCTGAGCAAGCCTAGCCTGCCACTGAAACCAGGCATGGTGGTACACCCCTGTAATCTCAGCATTGGGGAGGCTGACAGGAGGATCACTATGAGTCCGAGCCATGTAGCAAGGCTCTGTACCAAAGACATTAATAAGTAAGTAGATAAATGATTTTTAAAAAAGAATATCTACAGCTGGACATATATGAAAAATGAATAAACAGCTATAACTTGGAAATATTTGCGCAATAAAGTTATTGCTGATGTTATTTTTACAATATATTAATTTATTTTTTTGGCAGAACCACTGATTGAACTTTGGCCCTTGCACTTGCCAGGGAAACACTTATTCCACTAAGCCATCTCCTAGGTCCCTTACAATATATTAATTTAACACTTTCATTTCTTTGCACTATAATTTAGGCATATAGTCCTCCTCTGGAGAATTAATCTTTGTACATGTGCACTTTTTGTCCATCTTTTCTTTTCTTTTTTTTTTTCATTTTATGTATTTGGCACAAGGTCTCAGACTTGTAGTGATCCTCCTGTTTTCAGCCTCCCCAGCACTGGGATTATAGGCATGGGCCACCATGCCCTGACTCATTCACTGGCTCAGGACCGGCACAGCTTGCAGGACCCAGGATAGAACCCTGGCCCCCATACTTGCCAAAGCAGGTGTTTAGTCTGTTCAGCTATCTCGCTAGTCCTTGTCAATCTTTATAAATAAATTTCATTATGTTATATACACTTGCAGAATAATATATAAAACACTGTGTATGATTTAAAAGTAAACTCAATGTACATATAACTTTCTTTGAGTTTAAAAAACAGAACATTAGTTGCACTATTAAATCACATCTGAGCCAATCACAACGCACCATTTCAGCCTAGACATAACTACTTCATGATTTCTGTATTAAACATTTCCTTGTTTTTATAAATTTGAGCAAGGGATATAGCTCAGTGACAAAAGCACCTGACTGGCAAGTGCAAGTTCCTGAGTTCAATTCCCGATATCAAAACAAAGATATAATTTTGTCATTGTTTTAAGGTTCTAAATTCAAATTTATTTTCATGCTTTATTGTTGCTTCTTTTATATGAGATCTATTCCTTGTATTTTTCTGAGAATGGGATACTTGCTCAATATTGTGCTTATCTGGGCTATTTTATACAACAACTATCCTCAGGTTTTGGAGTATGCAGCAGCACTAAACTCTTAAATGAAGTAGGGAGTGTTTCTCTTTTTCTCCAAAGCAATCTATGCAAAATTAGAATTGTTTCACTCCTGGAATGTTTAAAGACTGTTCCAGTAATAACTGCATCATACTATTTGATTTTTTATGTAGACTTTTGATATAATTTAAATTTTAATTATTATAAATACTTTTTGTATTCACATACACATGGAAAGGAAACTTGCTTGGCTTGAGTGGAGCTCAGCTTCTTTCAGTGCTTGAATGTACTTGTCTACATTTGAGTAGAGCTGATCTTGACTTATGCATTTATTCAGAAAAATAGAATACTATTAGAAAGGTTTGGTTTTCTTGATGATAATTATTAAAAGATAAATATTAATATTCAATTTATTCCAAATAAGTAAATATAAAAACTAATACTCCATAATTTTGAAGCTCTTTTGGAAGGAACTTTTTGGATATTTTTATCTTTACCATTAAGTGATAGTGAAGCATCCTTTGAATTCTACATCCCTAGTCCTAGTACATTTCTCTGCTCATATTACAATAGCGAGAACTCAGTCTTGAATTTCAAACCAGCCCCAAAGCAATAATCCCAGTCCCCCTAAATGGGTCACAAGGTGCACTGTGACAGATGGAAATACGAATTTTATCTATTGCCTGTCGAATAGAAATAGAGCAACAGTACTGAGGTCTCAAATGAATAGCAATATCAGAAATTAAACTAAATTATGTTACAAATTTGTGAGTTAACTACTTGCCTTCCAGTTTTCATGTTCTTGTATCTGCTTTTTGTGGTCTAATTTTATTTCTTTAAAGCAACATTGTGTATTAAATAATTGTTAAAGATTTTGTAGAAATTAATATTCTTCCTAATAGATAGGGTTATTTCTCTTTGGAGATCTGAAGTACTAGACTTGAATAAAGATTTATTTTATTTTATTTATTTGTTTGTTTATTTATTTATATTTATTTATTTGTTTGTTTGTTTATTTTGGCGGAACCAGGGATTGAACTCAGGCCCTTGCGCTTGCCTGGGAAGCACTTATTCCACTGAGCCATCTCCCCGGCCCCTTTGAATAAAATTTTTGAGTTATACGTTACACAATGTTGTTCAGTACTTCCAAAGAGTTAAGCAGATTTCATTGAAAGGCTGAAACCTAAATTTCCTCCTGAAAAGAAAAATAAAGTTTGGTAAAATCAAACACATGTAAATCTATCAGGAATTATGCTTGGTAACCATCAAGTACCCTAGGAAAATGGAACAAGGGAAAATATTCATAATGCTATCTTCCGTGGCATTAGCACTCATGTAAAAGATAAGGTCAGTAGGTCAGTGTATGCCATGTCTGTGTTTACACTGTCTTGGAAGAAATAAGTCACCTTAAAGTGGCTACCACTGCTACTGTAAGGGTTATAGATCTGTTCAAATTGGTGGCTGTTTTTTCCAAGACAAAATAGTTCCAATCTGAGCTGAATAGATGTTATTTTTATGAACACAAAGTAACTGCCTCACGATCTTTCATAATAGAAAAAAATTTTATGGCACAATATCACAGCTTTTTTATGCTTTTTATGTCTTTCCTGGCATCTCTGGAAAAATATGAATTTAATTCCACACTCTACAAAGACACACATTTGAAGTTATCCTTTTGTAGTTTAAAAAACAAAGAATCAGAAATTTTGCCCTAAAATTCATGTTAGAGGTTTAAAAATTTTTAATTTAAAAGTGCTGTGTGTCAGCAATTATCTTTCCCTACCGGTATTTCTAAGTAAATCTTTGGGCAAACTTAAAAAATGAGAAAGTACACACAGGACTTGCATGTACCATCCCTATTTTCTCACATCTTCCAGCCCTATGAGTATGGTAAAATTAATATGAACAGCGCTTTGTCAGATGAGATCATCCAGCTTTCTATAAGTTAAAAATAAATCCTACTTCAGAGAAACAAGCTTCTTTTGTTTAAAGCCTTCCTGTCTGTTGGAATGTAAATTCCTATCCAAATGAAGAACAAACTGTATCTACGACTGGAAAGGTCCACTTTCTTTAAGGGACTGAATAAGATAGATAGATAGATAGATAGATAGATAGATAGATAGATAGATAGATAGATAGATAAGATAGATAGTTAGATGATAGATAGATAGATAGATAGATAGATAGATAGATAGATAGATGATAGAATCTGACTTAGTTTGTCTACTATGAAATGCAGAAGATATTTGCCTACATAAAGAGGTAAAATCATGACCTTCCTCTTAACAGTTTTGATATGCTTAGAAGAACGAGGTTCATGGTCCTCACTTTCAACATTTACCTACTTCATGAACATCAACACTCCTTCGGTGCTGATGTGCACCCATAATAAATTTTGAGGAATTCAAGACTGCCAGTGCGCCACCACAACTGAAAGTGTTTCTTGGCCTCATTATCTTTTCGAGCCTCGCCATGTATCTGTGAGTGTTGGAGATTCTTCATGTAACACAAATAAAGACAAATTCAGTAAGTTTATAAAGAGCAAAATATGAGACATCCCTCATCCAACAGAGCTCCTTAAGGTAAGTCTTACATGGCATAGTCTTTTGTTAGAATGACTAACTAGGTCTAGTCTTTAGTTAGAATGTATCATTGTTATTGCTAGTTAAATTTCCTCTATTCATCTTAAATTAATACATGGCCTCTTTCCTGATGGTTCTGAACAGTCTGGAGATTAAGAATCCTCCTTGGGTAAGTGCCTTCAATAGCAGTCATTGAATTCTGCTCTCCAAATTATGACCATACTTTGGTGATCATAAACATATTGCTTAACTTTTATGAGCTTTCCTCTTTTATTAATAAATTCTTTATATGGCTGAATTATTTAACTTTGGTGCTGATGAACACCCATAATAAATTTTGAGGGATTCAAAAAACTGAAATTCCAATAGAATTCTACATAGAAGTGATGAGATTGGATATGTTTATTTGCAGGGGGAAGTGACTGATACTTACCATTATATTGAGAGTTGTTTCTTTTTCTTTTCTACATTGACAGATACACAAATTTATGGGGCCAGTATGATAATCTAATATATGCATGCAATGTATAATGATAAAATCAGGGTAATTAACATTTCTATGTTCTTAAACATTTGTCAGATATTTGTGTTGGGAATGTGTGAAAGCTTCTCTTCTAGTTCTTTTTAAAAACACACTACTGGGCCAGTCAAATAGCTCAGCAGATTAAAGTGCCTGCAAGCAGGCTCAGGGGTCGGGAGTTTGATCCCTGGACTTGGCATTCCAGCCCCGCCCCCTGGGGCACGCTGAGATGGCAATTAGGACTGGGCATGGTGGCGCGCGCCTGTAATCCCAGCTCTTGGGAAGCTGTAAGTGGGTGGATCACTACAAGTCTGAGTCTCATCTAGTAGTGAGACCCTGAACACCCTGTAGAACCTTCCCTAAAATATAAAACAAAACAAAAAAAGTACACTAAATTACTATGATGATGCCATACTATACCGCACTCTAGAATACTAGAGCTCACTTCTCTCAGCCTGCATATGGTTATCCATAACTTCATCCCCCTCCGCCCTCCCTGTCTTAGCCTCAGATGATCAGTGTTCTATTGTGTACATCTATGTAGTCAACATTTTTGCTTCCACGGACAAGTGAGACTATGCAACATTGGCCTTTATATTCTTGATTTTCTTTCATTTAGTGCAGTATCCTTCACTTCCATTCATATTGCCACAGATGATGGGGGCTCCTTCTCTTATGGCCTCATGATATTCCATTCTCGCTATTTATTCATCTATTAATTGATGAATAAATCTTCCACTTATTTCTATGTCTACGTGAACAGTGGTTCCAAATATGGGAGTGCAGGTATGCTGATCTCATCTCTTTTAGATATATTCCCAGTAGTAAAATTGTTGGATTATGTATAAGTTTATTAAGGAAAGTTCATATTGTTTCTATGACAACTATGCTAATGTATATTCTCAGCAACACTATAAGAGTCCTCTTATCTGTATCTGCTAGCACTTGTCACTTTTTTGTAGTCATTCTAAATGGGGTGAGATGATATCTCATTATGGTTTGGATTTGTATTTTTCTAAGGACAAGCCATATCAAGTATTTTTCATATTTTTGGCCATTTATATTTCTTCTAAAAGTAGCTATTTGGTTCATTTGCCTATGTTTACTTTTATTGTTTATTCTCTATTGCTGAGTTCCTGAAGTCCTTTAGATATTCTGGATATTATTTTCTTCCCAGGTGAATGCAGACATTTTCTCATGTTCTGCCCATTGTCTCTGCATTTTGTTGATAGTTTCTGCTTAGCCAGAACTTTTTAGTTTGAGATAATCACATTTGTCTGGGTTTTTTGCCTGTTCTTTCAGTGTTTTATCCAAAAACTCATTGCCAAGACTTATCTCTTGAAAATTTTGATTTACATTGAGTTTATTGGCCCAATTTAAGTTGGTATTAAGAGATAGGGTCTAAATTTCCTCTACACAATAATATGTAGTTTTCTTAGCCCCTGTTCTTCAGGAAGTTGTTTTCCAGTTTATTCTGGGAGTCCCTTTGTTAAGAAACACTTGGTTGCAGACTCATGTCAAAAAAGTAAGCAGCACAATCCCAGAGTGCATAGCGCCCTCCAGCACAACCTCTCAGTTCCCATCAGTCTAATCTCCATACTTAAGTCCCTCCTGTACTATTCTCCCCTCAGGTTCCATTCCACTGCTGAAGTATCGTCTCAGTGACTCTTCTGTCATTGCTGGGACAAATACCTGACACCCAAAATGAAGTAACCTCACAGTTACTGAAGGTTTCAGTCCATACTCAGCTGGCTCCAAGGCAGAGCATCACATGGCAGAGAGCAACCGTTCATGGCCACAGCAAAGAGCAGAGAGCAACGGGAGGAGCAGCAGCAACAACAGCAACAGAGAGGAAGTCTGTCTCTCCATCTCTCTTGTTTCATTCAGCCTATCCTCCGCAGGATGCAGGAAGTACTCACACCCATAATCCTAGCTGTACTAAGACTCATAATCCCATGAGTTATTCTCAAACTCTAGAAATCCCCACCCCATGACTACATAAGACTTTAGGGGGACAACTAGACACAAACCATAACAAGTATGCACAAACCACAGTGGCCTGAATCTATTCTTTGGCCCTCAACAGGTAACCATGCTGAAGCAGTTATCTCTGCTAAAGCATCTTCTTCAGCCCTCCCAGTTACAGAGATCATTAGCACAGCAGTGGAAGGTGCAGAGTCCAAGAAGCATGCCCTCCGGTAACTGGCAGCAGAAAGACCAGGAGGTCGTCCTCTTAGTGTGCAGCAGCAAATGATGCAATGACCTTGTCAGCTTGATTCAAACCGGTGGGTGAAGCTACGGACTCCACCAGTTCAGCAGCAGCCACTCCACCAGCCAACCACAAAGTCTTTCTTAACAGCATCATGCCCAACACTACAGAGGAAATGCAAAGAGTCTTCACCAATCAATGCTTTCAGCAGCTTGCCTATCACAGGCTTGAACACAAACTTGAATGTAAATATAGATACAAACATTAAAGAGCCACAGTCAAGACCAAAGAAGTCGACTGCAGTGAACAGCATTTCTGTAAACATATTTGTGGGTCGCAACTGCACTAAACATGGTGCCATTTCAGGTGTTTTCAGGCCAGAAGAATCTCCCTGTGTTTTCTACAACTTTGTGAATAGTGGTATTTCACCCACTCCAGGCTCAAGAGTGATGGCTGGTCTCAAACCAAATCACCCAAGGGCTCTATCAGCCACCAGAATCTTGTCCTGGTGAACCAAGGAGGAGTTATGCAACATTGACTCCATAAGGGACCGTTCCATCCCTCCTGGCAGTGTCATAAACAATCTTTCAATTAATATTGTGCTAGAAGTTGACCACCTCAGGGACAGGAAGCGTGGATTATCCTCATCCCCAGACACCAAGCTGCCTTCAGCTAGTGTTCAACTACAGAGCTCCCCTCAGGGCTATAGCATGAAGCACTACATCAAGAAACTGTGATTCCAAATAGATGTGGTCTTCTGGCTGAGTTACAAATACCTTTTTGGCTCATGAATCACTGAAGGTCCCTTTACCACCTAAAAACATCACTGCTCCATCCTGCCCACCTCTGGGACTGAGTAATCAGAAGCCACCTTTGTCTATAGAATAATACTTCCTTTTGTGTTGTTGGGGGATGGGGAAATTCTGACTCCA
>NDGM011176065.1:0-16046 GCA_002564305.1 Octomys mimax | reverse complement strand
TTGGTTTGAAACTGTCTCATTGCTATTTGTTTCTCAATAAAATTATGGAAAAAAAAATAAAAGCTCGAACTCCTTTAAAAAAAACATATGGCAAAAGAATGCCTGCCACCCTCTTTAGCTAAGTCACACCTAAGTCCCCATAAGGGGGGGTGGCCAGATGGGCATCCGAATGCCCTCTCTCTAAGAGGCACCCACCCTTTATCTGTTGTACCATCATTCAAGGCTGAACAACACACACATAGGAAGTCAGAGATGGGAATTAATTAGTCAAAACCCATATTCCCTAACTGCCAAAATTAGTCACAAGAAAGAAACCCCACAATATGTGGCAGAAACTAGTTACAAGAAAGAAACTCATACAAAAATAACAATATACCATGTATTAATTATTGTAACTATCCTACTAACCTGTTTTGAAACTGTTCATTGCTATTTTATCTTTTTTTTTCCTCATTAAAATGAATTTAAGAAATGAATAAATTTAAAAAAAGAGACTCCACACATTTCTTGGAGCTGCTGGCTTTTACATGCTTTCTCAGGCTGTGAGTCCCTGGAGTCACCCCATGGCCTCTAGGGCTTCACCCCATGGCCTCTAAGGGCTGCTTCCTATGTTGTCTCTATGCTATAACAGCCACCGTCCTTGATCAAGAAAGCTGAGAAGCTCACCTTAGACCCAGACCTAACTTCATAGATGCTGACACATGCTATACTGGGATAAACTATTTTAAAAACATAGGCCCTTGGACAGATGCAGAGTATGCCCTGTTTATGGATGGCAGTAGCTCTGTTAGGAATGAACTTCAACATGTTAGGTATGCTGTGGTCACCTTGCACAAAACTATTTTGGCCAAAACTCTCCTTCAGGGATGACCTGCACAGGAAATTGCTGTTTGAAAATTTGCCACCAATGACACCAAATAATCCAGTTTAGAAACCTAATCACCCTCCAGGGATCCAGCTGACTGAAATATCAACCCCTGCCACAGACCTGCCCTTCCTCTATGTTTTACAAGTTCAAGCTGCTGTTCTGGCACCTGTACCCCTGCATCCAGCTCTGGCTTCATTGTCTGTGTCACCTTATATTCCTTATCCTTCTGAGAAAATAATAAAAGTAGGTAAGGTCCTGATATCATCCCTAGGTATGGCCAACACTTGATCATTTACAGCAACAATGGACCTACTTTTATAGAACAGGGAACCCAAAAACTAGATTAAATAAAGACTGCATACAGCATACAAGCCACAAGTCTCTAAGAACATTAAAAAAACAGCTTGTAACTGTTAAAAGAACAGCTATATTTGTAGACATTCAAACATATACCCCAGGTACATATTAACTACCTTTATAAGTTTCAGAAATCTAACCTCAGATCTGCTGAAAATTTTACCTGGATAGCTCCTCTGAGGCTCTCTGAAGGAACAACGCACATTGACCTGCCCATCCATTACTGAAGACTGAGGACATTGTTCATAGGATTGTTCCATACATATTCTCCTTGATTGTTGTGTCTTTTTAGGCTGCTTATTCCAGTCCTTGCTTTCCTGTTCCTGTGTTAACTGTGGTTTTGTTAACTGAACTGGATTCTGCTTATGCTAGTCCTTGTTTCCCTGCCACCTGCTAGTTGTGTGTGCTTTTGTTGTTTTGTTTTATTTTTATTTATTTATTTATTGTATTTTTTTTGCCTTCAACCCTGTGGGATGGTAGTCCAAAAAGAACAGAACAACCAACCAATCAACACTTGACCAAGATGTGAGAAGCATCCAAGCCACACTGGACACTCTCCTAGATCACTTAGTTCTCTCACTTTCTTACCATAGTAATGTTATAGAACACACAGGCCTACATTACATCTATAGCTTCTAGTTATGCCTCATCTCAGAAGATCACATGTAATAGGCCTAGAAAGATTTGCTGGGGAAACTAAAAGAGGTTAAAAAATGTAGCAGAACATGCCTCCCCTCTCCAAGCTGGTATGCTTCAGTTTCTCGGTTGCCCAGGTAATAGTTCTTATTCTAGTTGCTGTTGCTTCTGCCACCTAGAAATGTCTGGTCACTATGATGCACAATGTATAAACCAATCCCCAGTTGGCGAGCCATTCCATCTCTGTACTTTCTGTTTGCTTACCTCATATAAGTCCTAGCCCACCAAAGATCAGGGCCTGATATTCTGGGAATGATATGATCAGTGCCTAGCCATGTAAATAAAATTTGCCTCCAAATCCTGGGTATCATTTCAGTTTTTCTTCTTGCCTTTGTAGTAAAAATTTTAAATTCAATACTGTGTTGTTTGTCTTTAATCTGCTTCATTTCATAGCACAGTTTGTTAGTTGCCCAGGTAATAGTTCTTATTCCAGTTTCCAGTTGTTCCTGTCTCTTGGAAATGGGTGGTCACTGTGTTACATAGCTGGTGGCTATGACACACATTATATATACTTATCCCTAATTGACAAGCCATTCTGCCTATGGTACTTTCTGCTTCCTCATCTCATATAAGCACTAGATCACCAGAGATCACCTGATCTTCTGATCATCTGGGATTGATCCTAATCAGTACTGGTTGACATAAATGAATCTACCTCCAAATCTTGTGTGGCTTGAAACTTCCCCTAGAAGCCCAAAGATTATATCAAAACAAGTGACGGAAACATATTTTGGATATATGTCCTGAGCATAGAGCTTTCAATGGAAGAAGTTAATGCCCCTATTCTGAAAGTAACTGAAAATTCTGTTTAGTCTTAAGATTTTTCCCACAATAAGTTACTTATTCTCTGCACCTTAGTGTTTTCATCTACATTATAGTATCAATATGCTAGATATATACTGGCCCCACCCCTGGGCACGCTGAATCAGCCACTGAGACTAGGCTTGGTGGCATATGTTTATAATCTCAGTACTGGAGAGACTGAAAACAGGAAGATCACTATGAGTCCAAGGTGTGTAGTGAGACCTTGTACATATATATAATATTTATCTACTATAGTTGCTAGTGGTATATGATAAATGTTTATCATTGTATTACAATTATTTAGATTCATTGGAAAACACTTTAAAATACATACTGTACTATTTATTTTGATTCTCTCTTTTTGGATACAGCCACAAGTATGTATTTTTTAAAAAATATCAAGCATCACACCCTCCAATGTTTATTATTATGTATTATTTGTAGCCTAAATGCAAAAGAGTTACATACATGGCCTGAAAAAAGAACTATAGTCATGTAGGCAAAGTAAGGAGATCATTTTACCAAGGGTTTACAGTAAGGTGGTTAATGTACTTGATCATCAAATGTAGTTTTGAAATTCTTAGCCTCCAAGATCAAAAGGGACATTTATTGCAAAACAAATGCAACCACAATATTTCTTCAGAAAAGATCACCTTTCCCACAACATAGTATATGTGTAGAACAATGTGTTTAAGGTCGGTATGTTGATATTTTCTATACATTTTGTACTAACCTTGGAGGAATGCTAAGGCAGAACATTAGTATATAAATCATCAAGAGTGCTTCTAAGGAAGCTAAGTTCCTTAGAAGTTTTTAAAAATATATATGTATATTTTAAGGGCTAGAGAGATAGGTCAGTGGAATAAGTGTTTTCCTGGCAAGCTCAAGGTCCTGAGTTCAATCCCTGGTATCACCATATATGAATATGAATATATATATATATATATATTACATATAATTTTAAAGAGAATAAAATTAAAAATTAGAAACAATACAGAATTTCAAAGAAAAGATGATAGAAATTCCACAATGATAGTTACACTGAACATTGTTGTCTTCAAAGTAGTTATTCAGATTAACAGATACAAGCAAGTAAAGTTGGTTAAAAATTTAAGCATTGTTATGGTTTGTGTCTAGTTGTCCCCCCAAAACCTCATACAGTCATTGAGGAGGCTTCTAGAGTTTGTGATGAATTCATGATCCAATGCTAGGATTATGGGTTTGAGTGCTACACCTGCTCTGGGGTGGGTAATCAGCATAGAATATAAGGAGGGGAGAGGTTTGTGAGCTGCTGCAGCTGCTGCTCCTCCCTTCTCTTTTTCTGCTGCCTTGAACTGCTGCCCTCTTCCATGAGCCACTCTGCCTTGGGCCCAGCCAAGAAAGGACTGAAACCTCCACTAACTATGAGCTAAATAAGCCTTTCCTTCCTTAATTTTGAGTGCTGGGTATTTTGTCCCAGCAACGAGATAAAAGGTACACCTTTCTTCTTTCTTTTCTCCTTTCCCTCATTTCAGTTATTCTCCCTTTTTGAGCAGTTTTTTGCTTTCACAATATCTATTAGGTTTAATGTAAATTATTATATTTATTCATGTACAAATAATGACTTAATTAAGTTGCAGTGACAGAATTGAGGGCAAAATTAAAAATAACCCATTCACAGTATTAAAATTAGCTTTTAAGCAACAACATTCCAACTGTACTTTTGGCAAGAACTGCAAGGAAGGAAACTTGAGATAGAGTGATGGCAGGTGCCCCTTTTTACATATGCTAATATTTGTAAATAATTGCAAATAATAATTCACTCAAAACCATAATAATTCTCGCAGCCTTAGTTACTATCTCTAAGAAGAAGACTTTTTAACAGATCTCTAGCCTAACTTCTCAAGAGAACTACATTCACTCTCACATTTCCAATACTGAACATTACTATGTTGCTCACTCACTAGTAACTCAAATTTAACATGTACAAAACTGAACTCCTGCCCAAATCTTCTCTTATATCATCCCGATTTCTGTTTCTGTTAAAACACACTCAGATTACAGGAGGTGAGACTGAATCTGAGAGACTTCTTTAGTTGCTTTTACTCCCATGGTGTGATCTACCAAAGTGGGATGGTGTACACAAAGGGTCCTGGTCGCAAGCAACAAAAGGGGCATTGTGATGAACTTAAGTACAATGATGAGACACACTAACCATTGGTCTGCTCATCACAATTCTCATGTGCTCATAACTATAAACAATACTAGTCTCATACTGTGCCATACCTTGGTACACTTTGTTTTTCTCTGGCCCTTGAAGTTACATAAGCACTTCTATCCTTTGAAATAGCTCTATCGAGGTCTTCCTTGCCTTCTAATCATTTTGCCTCTAGAGTTTTCTTCCTTCAGTTCATTCTACACAGCTACTAGATTAAAATAGGACAACAAAACAGTTCTGAATATTTCATTTCTCCCTTTAATGGCTCCTGTCACCAAGATAATAAAGTTCAAGACACTCAGCCAAGTATTCCAGGTCTTGCTGGTCAGGCCCAGGTTTCTTCTCAACTCTCTTCTCCGCCCAGACTTCAGTACAGCTGAGAAGAACCATAGCTCTGGTAACTTAGTTTATAAATTTTATAACTTGATTTCCTTACTTTTACATTTTATCTCTGTCTACATTCTAGCCATTCTCCTTTATGGAACAATTTACTATTTACTGCCTGGCTGAATATGTACCCTACTTTACACATCAACATCAAAACTCTGCTGAACTCATGTAACATTTTATCTAGAATTTTTCTATGATATTAACCATTTTATAATTTATCTGTTACAGGTTTTTTCTTAGCTTTTTTTTTCTTGTTTTATATTTGCTACAGGGTCTTCAGGGTCTATAGGGTCTCATTACACAGATAGGACTGGTAGTGATCTTCCTGTTTTCAGCCTCCGAAGCACTGGGATTACAGGCATGCGCCACCATGACTAGTCTCAATCACTGTCTCAGTGCACCCCAGGGGCAGGGCTGGCATAGCACACTGAAGATCAAACGCTGGCCACTGCATCTGCCTAAGCAGGTGCTTTAGTCCATTGAGCTATCTGGCCTTTCTTAGCTTTTCTAAGAGCGTAAATTTCCACAGGCTAGTACAAGCTTGACATGCTACAGAGAGCTCTTGTTATTGTTTCTTGTAAGCTCCTTGAAGTTAGGGATAAATTCCTTTCACTTAGCCTCCAGCACCCATCATGGTACTAAATGAAAATTTCTTGAAATGAGGAATATTGTAACATTCAGCTATAATTCTCAGCTAATTGCTGCTAAGTATCCTGTTTTCATTCTTTGTCCTGTCCATAATTCTTAAAGAAAACCCCAGCCCTGTACATTCATTCTATTCAATTATATTTTGCCTTCCACCAAAACCACATGTTCTCAATAAGATCCTTTCATGTTTCAAAGGACTTAAATATTCATAGAATCCCCAAAAGTGTTCATTCCAAGGCTTTAATGAATCTTTTCTTCTTTTGAACTTTCAGACCCATGTTATCTCTATCATTCATTTGATTATCATTTACTTCTTTGTTGCATATTTGATATTTTTAACACATGTATTGTTCTTTTTTCCAAAGGGTTGGATATTTTTTTCTTCCTGTCACACTGGAAGTCTTTGTGGGTGAAGTCCTTTAGTTAAGTTACATTTTCTACCCCACAGCAACTAGCACAGCATATTTTTTGTTGAATAAATATTTTTTGGAACCAGAATATTTAGCTAGAATTTTACACTAAATGTCCTCTTTCTCATAGTAAAATAGACCAAATTTAAATTTGATAAAAATCAATCTCAAAATAAATCAAATATCATGGAATTTTGTTGATTAATTTTCCTTAGTGATACAGAATTATTACTGAATTTGTAGAAATATAGTAGGAAATACACTACTACATTAGCTTGGTTCAAAAATTTAATTTGCTCTATAAATTTGGAAATGATGCTCATGTTTGTGTTTGCTCAGGAAGGAGGGCTGCAGTTGTGTTTGTTACCTGATGTAGAGTTTGTAGACAAAACAAAATTTTTCCAAATGCTTTTGCTTGTGAACCTATTTACAAACCAAAGTGTTCATGAACTGAGATAGCACTATATTTGCTACACAAAGACTTTACATTTCTTAATATAACAAATAGTTCTAAGTTAGAAGAAATTTTAAAGGAAATGAAGATTTATAATGCAATTTT
Source organism: Octomys mimax (assembly GCA_002564305.1). Lineage (NCBI taxonomy): Eukaryota > Metazoa > Chordata > Mammalia > Rodentia > Octodontidae > Octomys > Octomys mimax. The sequence goes on along the minus strand of NDGM011176065.1, from coordinate 9,117 downwards.
ATTCAGCTACTTGGAAACAAAACTAGTTTAAATTTAAAAATCACTTGCACTTTTGAATATTTACTTGTCAAACACCTCATATTTTATTTAATTCTTATGTCTATGGTATACAGTATAGTAGGTATTAGTATATTCTTTTGTAGGTAACAAAATGAAAGTTTATGGATTTAAACTCATTTGGTCAAGCTCAAAGACATAATATTGGAAGAAGAGTGATTCAGTTTTGGCCTGCCTGAATGTAAATGCTACATGAAAGCCTGTGAGTCAACTGCCTTTCCAACTAGAGGATAGATTGTTCCAATTTCTAGTGGTGTTTTTCTACCAATATTTCATTTTTAAAATGTTCAAACACACAGAAGAGTTAGAAGGATTGTGTTATCACAATTATATACCCACCACCTCAATTTTGTAATTCTTAACATTTTATTACATTTGCTTCATCACATTTTTATCACAGATCTACCTATATGTCCATTTATTGATCCTTCTTCTTTTGAGCTATTTCAAATAAGCTGAGTATATATCATCGCCATACATTGCTAATCAATGCTAATGCTTATTTGACTTGGGAATTTTAATATGACCAGATAGTACTTATCTTGAGTAAATAAACTTTCAAAGATTAATTTCTCAGACTGGCAATTGAAACATTCAAAGTTTCAATACTGTTTTGTAATTTATACATATGTGTACATATAGCTAGGCATAGATTATGTTCCATATCCATTTGATATAAAACATGTGCAACAGTCTGATTCTCATATTTTTTAACTGAGGCACCAATTTGCTACCTACGTTAATTTTAAATAGATTGGTCCAAGTCCCAAAATTATTGTGTTTTATATTGCTTTTGTCTTGTTTCTATAACTCATGCACACTAAGCCAAAAAATAAATTCAGTGATGTCATGAATGTCTTTTGTGACAATTCTGTGTCAAAAATTCAAATGAAAAATCTACATGTTAAAATTTTTTCCAGTCTCTAATAGTTATACACATACACACATTACCCATTCAACCTATTCCATGATAATTACTTGCATTGCTGTATTTGTAAGCAATGTGATATTTAAACTGATATTGGCCTCCTCAATGCTCCAAAGAGTTGTGCTAAAATTTTCAGTGTTGAGATAGCAAACGTAATCTATATTTTTTCTCAGTGTTGATTCCTGTGGAAACTGGGTTTTTTTTTTTTTGTTAGTGTCTAATACCTACAAAGATAGTTGTGGAGGTATCTGTGAGAAATGTATTTTTAAAAAAATGCTGCTGCTGGTTTCACTTATCAGGATTCCCAGACAAGTGACTTATCTGTGGGTTTTGCCCCTACCCCAATGCCTGCTTGGTTGGGGCACTTCCCCTTATTGTGCTAACTAAGGTTTGCAGTAGGCAAATCTTGCATTACTTTTTTGACAAAATGGGCTGCAGAAGGCAAGTGTAGCCACACAGCTGAATAGCTCAGATTAGAGTATCCTGGGTCTTATCCATTGGATCCACATACCTTTTCTTCTATATTCCTGTGATTTCAGCAAAAATCACCCAAGAAAAAGTCTCGATTTTAGTGTTTGTTCTTAGTGGCTATAGGGTCTCCATCAGATTCATCAGGGATGTCTACTGAAGTGCAAAATTCAGGACCCTACTGAGGACTGGCTAAGAAAAAAATCCCAGTGGGGGCTAGGCCTGAGAATTCTTATTTTAACAAGCAATTCTTAGTGATTGAGATGCACATTAAGATTTGAGAGTCACTGATGTGGAACAGTAACACGCTGAGAGAAAGAGAGTCAGACAGAGATAAGTCACCGTCATAATTTGATAAAATATATTTAGCCAAATTTCACTTGAATAAAATATAGAGGATGGTGAAAATGTTTAGAAATGTTTAAATTTTGTTCTTAATGGATTTTCCAGTTAGTAGAAAGTGACCCTAGCACTATAGAGTAAATTTTCTTATCATAGTCTAAAGTGCCTTGAATTATTCATTGGAAAAACAAAACATACTTTCCAACTCGTTTAATTTCCATAAATTACTGGACAGTTGTTTGTGTTGTATTAATTTTCAAGATTTTTGGGAGCTGACTAAGAATTTTCAATAAAACTATTAGTATTTTTATGAAATGAAAAGTACTACAGTAAAATGGAAGAATATTTTTCATTTATGTTGTAAACAGAATCTGCTCTGGAATATTCATTTATAGTAAATATTCAATCAATGACCAAGTTAGTATGCATTTACTTTGTCCAGCACACTGCTGGACTCCATAATAACTACAGAGTAATGTAAGACTTTCTAACTACCCTTTCAGAATATTACGGGTTTTTAAAGAAGTAAGGCATAGGTGGAAAAAGTACAGAATAAAAAAGACTATGTATTTTGTAATTGGTTCAAAGAAGTATGGAAAACAAAGAAAGAATTATACCTGTGATTGATAGGAACGGTTCCACAAAAATTTGAACTCAGTCTTTGATACTAAATAGAAGTTTTAGGGGGAAAAAGCAACAATTAGGGCTGAGAGATTAGTAAGAGCATGGGCACTAAGATATGTTCAAGACTCATATGGTTAAGAACAGAAATTTGTCCTGAGGTTTCAGAGAGAAATAAGGTTGAAAAATGTAAACGGTGTTTGACTTGAGAGGCATTTAAATGCCAGGCTAAGGAACTTGAACTATAGTAGGTTCTGGTAAGCCCTTTGAAAGGTCTGGTTTGAGAGAGTGATTGAACAGCTTGATCAAATGACATTTTATATCTCTAGGAAGATGTCACTAGATGAAATAAACACTTATTTAGAGAAAATGTTTCATCTAGAACAAACTAACAGTATCCTGATTATCCTAAGCATCCATGGTACACTCACTATAGCTCACTGGTGATGGCTTTAGCATTGTCTTTGTTATGGTGTGAAGCCTGCTTGGAATACTCAATGCACAGGACATGTATGAGGACACTATCATTACTCCAAGTGCCAAGAATGTCATGTTCATTCTACCTTTTTGAAAAGGGCTATTATCCTGTTTCCCATGTAAAACAATATGGGGAAATATCTAAACAAAAGATGAAGGCTGAGTATGTTCTGCCTTCTAAAATGTTCTTTCTCATATTTTGGCTTCTGACAAGGCATGAGTTCTGTTTTAACCACTGCTGCAAATGGAATTATCTGATGCACTGAATCTGCACCTTGGCAGGGCTTGGAGGGGTTGTCTAATCACTGAGGATTCCTTCCAAGATGACTCACTCAAATGCCTAGCAATGTAGCCAGAATTGTCACTAAGGGTCTTTATTTCTTTACATCTGGGTCACTTCACATGAACTTACAGCATGACAACTTAGTTTCAAGAGTAAATACTCCACGTGTTAGGAGGCAAGGCTGCTAGGCTTTTGGAGTCTGAACCCTGAGACTGGCTTGATTCTGTTACTTTCTATTAGCCAAATAGTTAAAGTCTACTTAGATTCAAGAAGAAGGAACCTAGGTCCTACCTCTTAACAAAAAAGGTATGAAAGTCTTTACAGCTATCTTTAATCTACTGAAAAGGCCAGATCATTCAACAATTTTACATGGCTCTGAAAGATTCTTCACTTTTCATCTAATTATAGTGATATGTCAACAAAATACAGGGAAAGAAAATTTTCCAGGAAGGTGAAATGACACTTCTGTATGGATAGTAACTAGTTACAGACACTTCACATGAGGTCCAACCTATGCTTTATATAACTGGAGGCAAAAGCCTGCCATGGATAGAAGACTGATTTTAATACTGAATTCACTGTCATATAATTTACTACTCACACTGGAACTTTCTCATTTATTTTGAAGATGCAGTATACTGCATTTATGATTAAACTTGGCAACTAGCTAGATCATCAGCTATCTGAGCCCCCAGGAAAGCAGACAGCCTGACTTGGCTTGAAGTTTACCTCTGATTATTATATTTTCTTCAATAAAAAGGCATTTGACTTTTATGTAAGTTTATGTGCTCTATTTTCTTAAATACTGTCTTAAACAAATTCTTGTATTGACTCCTATAGATTTTGTACATATTTTAAAGTTTATATAGTATACTTGCCCTTTTAAGTTTAAATACTATAATATTTCATATTTTTATATGGCTTTGGTTTCATGCTTAGTGTTTTTATATTGGACAATAACTGAAAATTCACAAAATTCTAAAAAAGTCCAGTTCAGAAGAATAATTCATCCAGGCAGAGTAGCACGCACCTATAAACCCAGCATTAGGAGGCTGAAGCAGGAGGATATTCTTGTGTTCACGGTTACCATGAACCACACAGTGAGTTCAAGCCAGCCCAAACTATAGATAGACCCTATCTCAGAAGTCAAACAAATAAATACATAAAAAATTAGAAAAACTCAACACCATGAAAAGGTAGGGACTAAGTAAAGATTTCTGACTCAAGAGAAAATACTATTTCCTAAAGTCAAAGTAATCTATTTATAATTAAAGATTTTGTACAGAATAAATTGAATTTTTAAAAAATAAATACTGTTTCACTCATGTTTTTTTAAAAGATAAAAATACTTAAATACTATTTCAAAAATACAGGTAAGTATTGAAAAACTGATTCAACACTTTAAAAAGCTAAATTATTCAAAGTCACATGCCAAAACTAAGGCTGTCTGCTTTAGAAGGAAATATTTAGAGGTAAATATTTTAGTAATATGAACTTAGAATTGCATTATACTTTATGGAAGACTTTTCAATATTAACTCTGATCAAAAGCAAAATCTTTGTTTCTAAAGTCTAATGTTCTACATTAACAGCTGATCATTCAAAACCCAGCACCATTCAGTTCTCATTTAATGTCCAATGACTATTAGTCAGCAGCATAAAAATGCCATTTTTTTTTCATTTAAATTCTGTTGATCTTTGTAGGATGAGACTGAAAAGAAGAAAGGACATCTTATATAAAAAGAATGACTTCATATGTTGCAGACATAACTGAGTAACCTATAAGAAAAGAAGGGTTATTAAGGAGAGAGAGAGAAAGAGAGAGATAGAGACAGACAAAAACAGAGACAGAAGGAAAATCCTGGAGCCTTCTTTAAGTGGTGAAATTAACACTATACTAATTATAGTGATGTGTCAACAGAAGCTAGAGAGAAAATTTAACAGAAGAACCAAAAAGCACTTTACTGTTTAACCAGTTTAAGGTCAAAACATGTTAGGAAGGAAATTAATATTGACTTACAGAGAAAAAAACTAAACTTTGAACCACAGTACAGAACGTCTTCTACCCAGAGGTAATTTTTAGAGCTCTGATGACCAAGATTATCAAAGTTTTCATTTTTCCCATTCCCTTGCACCCTAGAGCACCTTTCTCTAAACTATCCTGGGTTTCTTATTCTACTTTTAGTATTTGGCATAACCACATATCATTAATCCTTATCCTATCCTAAAACCTGGGGCTGGAAAAATGGCCAGTTGTTGTAGAGTTGCTTGTGATCTATAGAGACAAGCAGTTGTCTATGTGAGCTGGACAGCCCCTGAGTAAGGGATAGTAAGTGAGGAACAGACTTTTGGATCTCAATCTTAAGGATGAAGAGTTTCTGTCCAAACCTAAAAAGACAAAGTGGAAACTCATGAGTCCTATATATTCTGAAGAAGGTTGGGTAAATAAGAAGACAAGAAAAAAAAAAAGGTGTATTTGTTGATTCTGAAAGCCCAAAATGAAAGAGTTGGAGTTCAAATCTTTGGAATTAGAACTGAGGATACTCAAGTCAAAATATTTAGGCAATGTTTAAGAAAACACTTTAACCAAGTTTAAAATTTACCACCACTAAAAAGTAAAACTAAAATATAAAAGAACTTACCCCTTCCACTTCTGTAATGGTTGTAGAAAGCTAAGTTAGATAGAAATATTATAGGCAGTCAGATAGAGCCAGGCCCTCAAGGAGATAGTACGGAAGCCAAGGTGACTTTGCAAGAGACTGACACTCCTGCTTTGGGACAGACCTCAAGACAAAAGAGTAAACAAATGCAGCCTCACATTTCCCTAAAGATGGGCATCAGGGATTGATATTCTAAATAGGTATCAGTCACCTTGAAAGAGCCTAAAGAGTCACTAATCCAATCCCTGATGGGAAGAGACCCTGACCCATATTCATGACCACTTTCTACATGACTCGCTCCCTCATTTGGTACTGGATTTAATCGATTTTACCCAGGCAATGGTGCTTGTAATATCATTGGTTGACCATAGTTTTATCCCACATCATGCCCACCTAAGTGAGTTCCCATGTTCTCCACCACCTTAGATCTGCCTCACCACATCGTTTTACACCATAAAAGTCCCTGGAAGAGACAGCTTCCCAGGGACAACCTACTCAGGCCCCTCTTCTGTCCTTCTCTCAGAAGAAGCTTTCTTTCCCCAAAAAATATATTCTACCCTTAACCTCAGTTTGTTTCTAAAACTTATTCTTTGGTTTTAGAGAATGTGGACTTGTCGCAGGTACTTTTCAGGTAGGGAGTTTCATGTTTTCCCTGTATCATTATGAGTAGTATGAGGACCCATTCCATGGGCATGTGATCTGTGCAAATACACAGGGGATTCATCTTCAGCCCCTACCTAGGCTGAATGCTCTGCTGAAATCCTTGAAATTGTCCATGTAGAAATTCTTAATGTTTAATAGGGAACCCAATATTTGTATTTTATGTTATAGATGATGTTATAGTCATCAGTGCAATGAATTGCAACTGGAAAATATCCTATGAATTGGTTGTGACAGATAAAGTAAATATTAGCAAAAATGAAGTGTTGGCAAAAAATGCAAGTCTTTGACCAAATTAAGAAAGTATCACATCCCTAGCACCTGCATCTCACTTTTCTAATGCTTGATCTTTCCAAAACAAGTTTCTTTGTATTACACAAGGACAGGAAGGTATGTGTTATAGGAAGGTTTTAGTTTTTTTGGGGCATGTGCAATTTAAAGGTAACTGATGAACAAACATAATATAGAAATATAAAAGGAATGCATTGCTAATGGTGGACATTTAGAGGAAATGGATTCTTATAGTAATGGATTCTTTGTTACCTTTCCTATACATATGAGGCACATTTGACTTAATGTTTGAGTTAAGGAATATTAGAAATAGCCAAGCATCCTCTTCCTGTATCCTGCTTGATTTCATTTTCTATAGCAAAGGAAAGTCCCTCTTTTCCAGCTTCCCCACAAGAGTTTTCTTTACTAACTTTTCTCTAACCATCTTTCTAACTTTCTTTACAAAGAGATGACAAAGCAACATTGTCTCCCCAATCAAATACCAATTGAGGCTGTCTGTTGGCTGCGGTTGATTTTTACCTCAGTCACTAGCCACAATTTCCAAGACAATTTCTCTTTATGCTCTTTTATGCTGCTCTCAAATCTGTCCTTTCATAGCATTATGAATCTCAATGCAGCTGAATCATGCAGGTCTGATTTAGCCTGCAAAAATGTCAGTCAAAGCAAGCAAGATGTACTCTCTGGCCTTGAGTGTTCTGAGTTGCAGTGAATCATAGGTTTAGCTTTTGCCAAATGAAAAGCAATTTCGCTTGCAAAAAATATCTGTGCTTATGGCTTTAGCTCATAGGGAAAATATACTAACACTGTCCAGGGAAAAGGAAATATTTTAATTTTTATGCAATAAGAAAAATGAGCCAGCACTTACTGTATTTTTTTCAATTAATATCTTGTCTTTTCTGAGCTTCATCAAACAGGTGTTAACCTAAAGACTAATAAGTTTTCTTCAAGTGGACATGTTAATGTGTTAGGTATTTAATAAGATTAATTTTTTTCAAGGGGGCAATTCAGTAAGATCTAGTTAGTAAGAATTGGATAATTAGTTGCCAAAATATTGAGCAACATGATATATTTTGTAATCCTACTTAAGCACCAAAAACAGTATAAAAATACTGTTGAATATTGTCATGAATAATTTTGGAATTTCTGTTCTCAGGAAAAAATGATTTTACATTTTTCAATCTTTTTTACCTTGGAATCAAAATTTTACAAATTGCAAGCTTTGTTCTATGTGAATAGCACGTCATTTCTAGCCATCTAATACCTGTAACAGTTGGTCAAAGGAGCTTGCAGGTCTTATGAAGACTGTCTATCTTGACTTGTAAAACGCAGTGTAACACTGTTTAATTTGTGCAGTCCACATTAGCCTTCTGCTAATTTAAGATTCCTCTAAACAATGGTTATCCAGCACAGTGGCAGCCCATTAAGCTGTCTGAAATATCTCATCACACATTTTTTAACCCCAGATTGTTCTTGATATGAGCAATTTTTGTGGTGTAGAAAAGAATTGTGAAGCAGTAAGCATTTCGGGTAACATTTCAGATCAGACTATGAGAGTAAAAGTGAGAGTCCCAATCAAGTCATCGAGCTTCTAGAGAATTTACTGTGACTATGATCTTTCATGTTTTTAACTATTTGGAAGAGACAAAATTTTAAGTGATATCTCTCCTGGAAGTATTCTTAAGGAAGGAAACCACAGAAAAAATAGTAAAGCTGGTTTATTAGATTCACAATTTTCTGGAACCATAATAAAAGGGGCATATTCTAAAACTGGTGAAACATGGTATAACCTAATAAGATTAAGAAGCAGAGAAGAACCCTATAAATGCTAGTTGCATCCACAACCTTGCAAAAGTTATTTAAACTTGATTGCTGGGGCTGGCCAAATAGCTCAGTGGATTAAAGCACCTGCAAACAGTCGCAGGGGTCAGGGGCTTGATCCTCAGGCTTGCCATGCCTGCCCTGCCCCTGGGGCCCGCTGGGAGGTTTTTGAGACTGGGTGTGGTGGTGCAGGCCTGTAATCCCAGCTCTTGGGAGGTTGTAAACAGGCAGATCACTAGGAGTCCAATCTAATAGTGCGACCCTGAACACCCTGTAGACCCTTCCCTAAAACAGAAAAAAAAAGAAGTGCAAAACTAACCCCCAAAAACCTGATTGCTGTTCTTTATTTTTTTGTCTATAAAATGTAAATGATGTTTCTTATCACAATAGTAGGGTAATATATTGAATAAATGATAATATTTGTCCATTATTAACTGTATTATTTAATTTCTATAAGGTCTGCCTTCCTAAAAATTAATATCTTAAATCTATGATTGAAAATCTGTATTTTTT
>NDGM011176061.1:0-12771 GCA_002564305.1 Octomys mimax | reverse complement strand
TAAGCGCTTCCCTGGCAAGCACAAGGGCCTGAGTTCAATCCCCGGTTCCACCAAAAAACAAAAACAAAAACAAAAGAATAGTGAATTTGACAATGGTCTTACAAAGGAAAGAAAACAAAATTTACTTCAAGTTTTATTTTTTTCTGTATCTATTATAAAGAAATACTCTGATACTTGACCTTATAGAAATATATATCAAGTCAGTATGCAGAGTTCACTAACAATACATATCAATATTTCACTAAAAATTTTACTATGGATCAAGAGAAGAACTTCACATTATGAAATAAACACCAGTAATGAAATTTAAGAAAATTATAAGGGTAAGGTGGAAGAGGAGTAATTAAATGACCAACTTCTAGGCAAGAAACAATATTAAGAACAAAAGATGACCTAGACTCAAACTTACAATTTGAGATTCAGTTCAGAAAAGCACTTACCTATCTAGAGAACCATACATAAACTTTAAGGTTTGGGCAATATCTTGTATCATATTCCTTAGTTGAGGAAGAGGAACTCTAAGAAAAAGAAAGAACATATACATTTATTTATAATGTAAGGAAGAAACTGAAAAGTTGTATATTTTGTACGTGAGGTATATGTCAACTATGAATAAAACTGTGAAAAAAGGTCCTATATAGTAATTGATGGCCTTGAGTTCTAGATTTAGGCTTCAAGCATTAGTCAAATATAGATGTTCAATGTCCCAATTTTTATGTAAATAAACCCTCAAATTTAGATTTTTCATTGTTAAGATTGGGCCAGCAATTACTAAGCCTGCCTCAGGTTGATTTTGAGGATTCAATGAAATAATTAATTTGAGGATTCAATGAAATTAATTTCACTAATTAATGTAGTTAGAGCAGTATCTGACACTATGCCCATGCTAAATTCTCCCCCCCCCATGCTATAATCTTGATACTTTTCAGTATTATTGGAGCCTCCAATTCCTTTGGCAAAACATACTAAGAAAGGAAACAAAGTAGTACAGAAAAAAATAATTTACATTTTCATAGCGAAGGCTTACATGAATTCTACAAGGATGGTCTTATTATTTCCATTTATTGGTGGCTCAAAGTCCAAGAAATTAGTGAGTTGTGAAGGTCACAAAGGGAGGTTATTGGGGAGCATTCATTCTCTTAGCTCCACTGTTTTTACTAGTTCACAGTGTCTTCTGAAGTAGCTTCCCGCTGTTTGTTCGCTGCATCACAGAAGGATAATTTTCCCATCTGAAAACATGACCCTGAGTTATGTACCCCACACTAATTTCTACAGCTCGGCACTCTTTTCACTCTGCTGCTTCTCTCACTATTATGAGGTGAGAAGGGACGAGCACTAGCTGTGCCATTAAGATTGATGGAAAACTTTCCAGGGAAGCCCATGCAAATACAAATCACAGGCACAATGACAAGGATACAGAGACACATAAACTGACACTGGTGAGATGATTGATCATAATCTCTCAGTTCTCTTTCTCAGTCTCAACAAATGACAATAACAATAATACATCTTATGTAAGACAACATGAGTAAGGAAAAGATGCTGGTACAGAGTGACTGGCATGAGCTGTAAGAGAAGGGTAAGGAAGGCCTTTTTTTTTTTTTTTTTTATAAACTTGAAGGTCATTTTAGAAAACAGATCTTCAAGTTAATTCTAACTCATCAAGCCTAGATTTCTAGGGTAAGAATAGTACAAATACTTAGGGAAGATGACTTACCTGTTTAAAGACCGAGAACTTGCCTAGGGTATCTCCCTTATAGAGCTCAGTAGTGAAAGTCTAGTGTAGGTCCAAACACCATACTTTCATATTAAAAACTTTGAACCCCACATTTATATTGTATCTTTTTCTGTCAAAAATTACAGTCACCTTCAGAACATAACCATTTGTTAGTTTTCACTATAGCCACCTTTGGAATTCCTGTTTGTGATGGTAAAACATACCCCAAAATTCTTTGACATTCCTTTCCTCAGTAAGTGGTGCTTAATTCCTCTTCTTGAGTGTAGTCTGGAATCAGTCACTCACTTCTAACAATATATAGAGAAATGACAGGAGCAGTTCTAAGCTTAAGCCATAAAGTCCTGCAGCTTCCCCTTTTATCTCTCTTTTAGATCACTTTGTTTGGGAGAAGCCAAGTGATTTTTTTTGAGGACAATGAAACAGCTCCATGGAGAAGTAAGGCAAGGAACTGAAATCTCCTGACACTGATTTTGTGTAAACCACCTTGGAAGTGGATTCTTTAGCTTCATTTAAAACCTTCTGGTGACTGTATCCTTGGCTGCCATTCAGCTATAACATCAAGAAAGACCCTGACTGAGCCAGAGATACATAGCTAAGCTGCTCCTGGGTTTCTGTACCACCACAACACCTGTAAGATAGCATGTGTTTACTATTTAAATTACTTCTCAAATTTGTAGTTTTTTTCCCGAGTATTGGAGATCAAACCCACGGTCTCAATGCATGCTAAGCAAATAGTCTATCACTATATTATATCTCTACTCCCAAATTATATGTAAATTTAAGGGAAGGATAATTTTTATATCCAATAGATACTATAGATTACTAACACAATGTCATATAATGTAAGAAAGCCAGGAAAATGATATTTTATTTCAGTTGGCAGGATCATGTATTTTCTGGCCCATCTTTGTCTTTCTTGGATAGATGAAACACTAAGAAAAAACAGAAGGCAAATTTTATCGGGACTGATATTCTCCAAACTTGTGTCAGTCATACATTAAAGCACTTACTTTATTATTAGGTATAGACCTATGCCATGGTTCTGTGGACCAAAAAGATAAAAACTGAAATGGGTTTAATACTTTAATGATAAAGTTATTTTAAAAGTTGACAGGAATTTAAATTCCAAGTTTTAAGACTCATTGAACAGGGGCCCAGGGAGCTAGCTCAGTTATATAAGCACTTGCCTAGCAAGTGCAAGATCTTGAGTTTAATTCTGGTACTGCAAAAAAAAAAAAAAAAGACTCATTGAACAGGGACACACACACCATTCTAACAGTAATTAAGTCCATCTCCATGGAGGCTGCTCTCCATATTTGTAGTCCATTTGTCCCCTAATTTTAGTGTCCAGCAAGATGGGATCACTGTAGTAGAAACAATTCAGACTGACCCTCATTCAATTTGAAATTCTGCCTCTTCCTAATTATGTGGCCTTTGTCAAATTATTTAACCAACAGAATGCAAAGTATCTCATGGCCAGTTCATTATAGATGTCAATCTTGTTTTCATTTCCAGCATCTAAAATAAGATATATTACTTACATAATTCTTGCAAAAAATCAAGGAGGCCATATAAGATGAACCATTGGAGAAGTCACTTTAGAGTCATTATTTTGTCAAGTGTTCATAGAGGGCTGTGCTATTAGCTCAGTGGACTAAAACACCTGCTTAGGCAGAGCTTAGTCCTGCATGCTGTGCCTGCCCTGCTCCCAGGGGCATCCTGAGACTGGGCGTGGTGGTGCATGCCTGTATTCCCAGCACTTGGGAGGCTGAAAACAGGAGAACCACTACGAGTCTGATCTACATTGTGAGACCCTGTAGACCGCATCCTAAATACAGAAAAAAAAAAAAAAAATGTTCATAGAAAATACCCTTACCCAGGCCCTTAATTCTTGAAAATCTCCAAAAATAAAAGGGGGAGGGGCTGGTGAGATGGTTCAGTGGCATAAGCACCTACCTGCCTTGCTAGTGCAAGGTTCTGAGTTCAACTCCAGCACAAAAAAAAAGTTTGCAAAATCCAAAACATAGCATTGTGGAGCGTTAAAAAAACCAAAAAAGACAGGATTATCTCTTGGTCACTTTTACACTTGTACATAGGCCACAGAGAGGTACATATGTGCACTGCCAGTTCCAGCCTTCCTCCTTAGCCCAGGTGATCACCTTTCTGAACTCTTTTGAGTCTGTGCACACTAGATGAACACAAGTGCAACTACTTCACTCATGCGGTATACCTCTAAATCATAACACTGTTTAGCAAGTGCCTTTTTTTTTCCTTTTTGGCCAGGTTAGCCCACCCAGGGGGGTGGGATGGCAGAGCATGTGGTGCAGGGGATTGAAACACGGTCCCTGCACTTGCCTAAGCTTGCCTAAGCAGGCACTTTAGCCTGCTGAGCTATCTTGCCAGCCCCTAAGAAGTGCCTTTTAACAAAAAAGTTATAATTTTAATGAAATAGCCTCTTAATACTATTTTATAAATGACTTTAAGGTAAACAAAATTTTCCACTTACTCTTCAGCAGGCAGGCCAATTAGCAACAATTTCTCAGATTCTTTCAAATAAGCTACATGAATTTGTTTTCCATTTAAAATGAGGGATGAGCTAAGAGAAAATAAATTTCAAATAAGGTTAGAGTATCTTTAAATATCATAAAATTATAAAAATTACCCATAAAAATTATATATGGTAGCATTTAAGAATATAGTGCTTAACAAACAAACTTCTTGGCATATATATCTAACTGCCACACAGAAAAGGCAAAGAATTATATGACAACGAAAGTACATTCTAAAATATTTTTAAAACAACCCAACAAAACTGCACTAAACAATAGTATATTTATTATTCAAAAGAATGTTGAAATTTTTTAATAACATTAAGACGCTACATACATCTTTTTTCCCAAAAGAAACTTCTTTCTCAGTTGGATATTTAATATACCTTTTATGAACATGACTGGTTAAAAGTGTCACAAAAAAAGAAAAAAATGGTCCCAGCTCAGAGAATGACAACTAATCAGATTACCAGTCAGATTTAAATATGTCCTTAAGGAAACTTTTGGAGTAATGTATATAATGTAGTAATAGTTTCAGGATACATATCTGTTTTGAAGCTGATTAAATTGTGCATTTTACATATGTTGAATTTATTATACTTAATTATGTCCACGAAACTGTAAAAGATTACATTCTCAAAAGAGACTGAATAATGAACTATAGAAATACAGAGAAAAATATATAGAGCTTAAACATAAATATTTTTTCTCGAAATTTCTTTTGTCTTGTTAAAAAATACATGTATTTTGAAAAGAGACTCTTTCTTTTTAAAAGAGTCAAATAGTAGACTCTTTTGTAGTCAGACTGATATTACTAGTTTTAAAAATGCAAAAGCCACGAGACATACCATACCTATTGTTATAGAGTCTTTAAAATAGTAATTTTCTCTTTCTTTCTTCTTTCTTTCTTTCTTTTTTTCTTTCTTTTGTATTTTAGGGAAGGATCTACAGGGTGTTTAGGGTCTCACTACTAGATCTGGCTTGTAGTGATCCGCCTGTTTACCCTCCCAAAAGCTGGGATTATTGGTGCACACTACCATGCCCAGTCTCAATTGCTGTCTCAGTGTGCCCTGGGGTTCGGGCTGGCACAGCAGGCCACGGGATGGAACCCCCAGCCCCCATACCTGCTTGCAGGCACTTTAATCCACTGAGATATTTGGCCAGCCCCAAAATAGTAATTTTTTTGAAGTTTCTTCAGAATCTATGTTTAGCTGTTTCTTTTCACATGTTTAACTCATATCTAATCATCACTAATAATATCTAAATAATAAATAATATGACAGCTATCCTACATTGTACAAAGGTGAACTTACATGAAGGATTTTTTTTTTTTTTCTTCTGGCTCAGGATGCCTTGAGGGCAGGCCTGGAATGGCATGTGCATCTGGGGATCAAGTAACCTGAGCCTGAGTGCCTTTGCTTAAGCAGGCACTGAAACAACTGAGCTAATGGGCAGGCCCCCTAGGTGAACTTACGTGAAGAAACTTAAATTTTTAAGTTTCTTAAAAGAAAGGCTTGTACCTTAAAACATGCTAAATCAAAGAGGTCAGTCACATATAACCAAACATCATAAAGTTCCATACATGTGAAATGACTAGAACAGAGAAATGTGTAGGTATGGCTGGGGTAGGCAGGTTGAAAAGGCACAGTGTTTCTCTTTTGACGCGACAAAAATGTTGTAAAATTGACTTTGGTGCTGGTTACTCAATCCGTGGACATCCTTGAAACCATCTACTTGTATACTTTTTAAATGGATGAAGTGTAACATTGATGAGTTATATATCTCAGGAAAGGTGTTAAAATACGTAAGTGATAGGAAGGGCTGGACATATAGCTCTATAGCATTTGCCTAAATATGTGAGGCCCTAGGTTTGGTCCCAGCACCATAAAAATCAGTCAGTAATAAAAAAATTTAAAAAACTGTCAATGTGCTTCTATTTGTTTGTTTTTTGAGGCAGTCTCACTGTGTGGGTCAGCATGGAGGTGATCTTCCTGCTTCAGCCTCCCAAGGGCTAGGATTACAGGCATGTGCCACCAGGCTCAGTGCATGGTGTTTATAAATGAAAATGCATACTCTAAATGGAGATCCAGGTACCCCTGTCTTGAAAAATGAACCAATTTCTATACACAGTATCCATCCTTGATTAAAAGCCACAGATTTAAGTGACTTTTATCCAGAAGAATAAGGAAATTTTTCTGTTGTCTTACAGATCTTGCCTCTTTCTAAAATCCTAAAAGTCCTGCAAAATTGAATTTTATATTTTATTTGTAAGATGACATGCGTCCAATTTGAAATAAACTTTACTCCAAGATTATTAAAATATTAAGGATGAAAATTTGTAATACTTAATCTTTTTTATTTTATTTTTTAAAGAGGTACACTGAGTTCTGTCTCTTAAGTTAAGCAAGGCTTCTCAGTGTTAATGTTTGGTAAGTCAGTGTGGAATAAGTAACTCTTTGATGTGTTCTTTTTTTCTTTCTTTCTTTTTGGGGGTGCAACAAAAGGTGGGAACTCACACATGGAGACGAATACTGTACCAATGAGCTACATCTTCAGCCCTAATTTTTAAGTTATCTGACAGCAGTTTTGTTTATCCATCACTATATAATCTGCACAAGTAACAGATGACAGTGAATTTTGAATATTCCTCTTAAAGTATATTCCGCATGTTTCTATAATTGCTGTACGAAGAGAGCATTTTTTAACTATTTGAAAAATTCAGTGCTTAATAATTCTTGCCAATCACAAGGGTATTGTCTGAGAATTTAATCAAGGTAAAAATATGAGTCTGGCATAGTAGTACATGCTTGCAATCTGTGGTAGGCTGAGACATGAGGATTACAAGTTCAAGCTTAACTTAGGCAACTTAGAAAGATCCTGTCTGCAAAAACAAACAAACAAACAAAGACTAGGAATATAGCTCAGTGCAAAGGACCTGTGTTCAATCCCCAGTACTATGGAAGAAAAAAAAAAGATAAAACCTACCTAAGGATATCTTAGCTATGATTATAAATATTTACACTATAGATACAATTATATTTGTATAACATTTATTTTAGAGTTTTACTGTATTTGTTACAAAGAAAATAACTTGATCAAAAAGACTTAAAGCTACATAAAAATTATTACCTAGTCACTTGTGTCCCCGTTACATTTTCCAGCATGTCACAGAGTGTGAGAAAAATTCCTCTCACACTTTTAAGTTTCTGAGATGCTTCAGACATTGGATAATGATAAAGAATTTCTTGCTATTAAATGAAAGGAAACAGAAATGATCAAACTGCCCAAAATTTCCAGTCATTATTTTTGTGATGGAAAGTTGAGACTGTGTATTAAGAACAACAACAACAAGAAAGAATGTATTTATTTTCAGTGGGAACTGTATTCAAATAAAGAGAAGTATGCTTGGGATCTTAACACATTAACTAGCATTTAAAATATTACATTGAAAATACATTAGAGGTTGCTAGTTGGTCTTGATACCACACTGTATGCTAAGTAGAAATCTGATTAAGTGAAGTTACAATTAATTTCAAGCTGTTTTAAACTTCAATCTCCTTAATAACTTCTAATATGAATATTTTATTATATTTCCTTATACAACTATTCTTATCCGCCGTGGCTCTATAGCTACTCATACCACATGTAACTTTTAGGAATTAATTCATTTACCTTCATAATCAACTTTGAAAACCTAATCTTTATTTTTCATAAAATTATTAAATGCTTACTTAAGCCCAAATTCAAAATTACAATTAAATTTAAAAGTGAGACAACAAAGTAAGTAATCCAAACAGGGAAAAGTATCACAGTATTATAAAATCTGTCTTAAGTTTGAAAGAATTTGCAAACTTCAAGTCAATCTGAATTCAAAAGATTAAGTGAGAACATATTTTATTTTAAATTATGCGGAGTACTGGATATATAAGATACTTCACAAAATTCTATTATTGTTTTTTCCTATTGTAAAAACATATTCCCAGGAAAGAAATGGCTTTTACAAAGTAACATCTCAGAAACAGGATGTGTACCATGCTAATACTTTTAAACTACAGAGTGATGAACCATTGTATTATCTCCTTTTTGTTCTTAAACCAACATTTTTTTTCATAAGACAAATTATAAGCATGTAAAATAAAAGTTAGAAGCCATGGAGAGTTCAGAGTAGTGCATTGTTTAATGACTATATCCATAAATATAGTCACAAAATGAAAGACCAAACTCCTTAAACGTTATGTATCTTTTTCTGAGTTCTCTCTCTAAAGAATGTTATAATTCTGCTTTATGGTCTATGTAAGAAATAATTATATAACACTGTATCCATGTATAGGTAACTTTTATTTTATTTATTTTTTTATACCTCAGTTATTTTTATTTTAAAGAGAATTAAAAAAGTAGATAATGGGCCAGCCAAATGGCTCAGCGGATTAAAGTGCCTGCAAGCAGGCACAGGGCCTGGGGGCTTGATCCCTGGGCATGCAGTGCTGGCCCCACCCCCGTGGGCATGCTGAGACAGCAATTGAATCCCAGCTCTCGAGAGGCTGTAAACAGGCAGATCACTATGAGTCCAATTTAGTAGTGAGACCCTGAACACCTGGTAGACCTTTCCCTAAAATACAAAAAAAAAAAAAAGTAGAAAAGACACTAGAAATGATAGTTTGTAAAAAGCCCACAAGATGATAGATATTCAACAATGCTATATTGTGTATTGTTGTCTTCAGTGTAGTTGCACAGATTACCATATATAAACATGTTAGTTTGGTCAAAATAAAAATTGTAAGTATTAATCCCTTCAAAAGAACTATAGAAATTAGTAGTACAATCATTTTAGTTATCCTGTGAGGCATTTTTTAATGATAAATATAAATAATGATTAAACTGGACACATCTGTTTTTTATACTTCAAGGTACCTTCAATATATGCAAGCTATTGTAGAGTACTTGTCTAAAAATTAAAACTTACATCAGGATTTCCACAGCAAAAATAGTTACAAAACATTATTTTGTCCCTAGAAATTAAGTCAAACATAAATTAAGATCTCTTATTATGTCTACCAAATAAATTTAAGTTTGGCCAATAAATACTTTTATTGTATTTAGCCAAAAATACCAAAACATTTTAAGCAAATAATCTTTTGACCATTTTTTCAAATCTCCTAGTTTTTGATCTTTTCATTCTAAATCTTGTAACTGGACGAAGGAAATACGTTTTCAAATATGTAATTCACAAGCAAACAAAGTGACCCTCTGACATTTTATTGTAAGTAGGTCTTAATAGTTTAGAGTCTCTATTCCAGTCAGTAATAAAGACCTGGCAAACACTAAGCTCTTAGCCAATTTAATTAGCTGTATTTTTAAGAGCTTGTACATAGCATGCATTTGTAGCAGCTTCCACTCTGCTCAGTAAGAATAAAAAGCCTGTCTTAAATGCAGTGTTGATACACGGCTGGCAACAGACAGAAACTGTTCATCTGAGAAATATCTACACACTTTCCCAGGGAAAGAAAGGCAAAGATAACAAAAGGTCTCAGCAGTCCTGTATTCCAAAATTACCTAAAAGGACTCACGTTATTATCCCTCAATTTGTTGAATGTTTTATATGATAAATACTTAGATGACTCATTTGTTTTAAAGACGTAAGAAGCCAATAACATACACAAGAAATCAGAATTATAAGCTCTGGGTCTGTGTATTTTCAAAACACATAATATTGCAAAAATATGTATAAAATAAATCCCTTATTTGTCATTTCAGTTGTTAATTTTGAGACATGAAGCAACATAAAGAAATGCATCCTTTGGATAAAATGCCTTTGGCATTGGTAATACAGGACTGAACAGATTTCAAAAGCAAATACACACATACTAGTTAAACACTTTTTAAATTCATTTCTGCTCAAAGCGTCATGGTAAACTAAATGCTCAGAGAGACTGTGACATTGTAAAAGTAGACCCAAAACATTCTTGTTGGATTCCGGGCATTCAAGAAGTAAGATGTTTCTAGGAGAATCCCCTCTTTTCCACTATTGCAAAGGGAGCCGGAGTGC
Source organism: Octomys mimax (assembly GCA_002564305.1). NCBI lineage: Eukaryota > Metazoa > Chordata > Mammalia > Rodentia > Octodontidae > Octomys > Octomys mimax. Next base: position 2,438 of record NDGM011176061.1, on the reverse strand, counting down.
TGCTAGGCAGTAGGCAAAACAACAGAGGCAGCATTGTGCTGGGGGTCAATGCCTACAGCAGCTTCAATCAGCAAAATGAACAGTGGGGTAGTGGCCAGGCAGGTGAGTTAAGCTTACCACTAAGTTAAGCCTGGATCATCAAGTAAGGCTAACAGGTTTTAGGGTAAAAGGCCTCTGGTCCTAGGATCCATGGCAGAAACAGAAGAAAATTTTTGCCAGGAAGAACATTTCCACTTCGAAACCACAAGACAGCCAAGACAGCATGTTTAAACAAATATCCTTGAGACACAGAAAGGCAAACAACTTGTTATGGTTTGGCTTTTAGATGCTTCTCAAAGCCCATATGTGAAAGGCTTGTCCACTAGCTTGTGGTGCTACCAACCTCTCTGTTTGGATCCTGGCCACAATGAGGTACATCTTTGCTTCAACATAAACTCCCCACTGTGATGTTCTACCTTGTGATGGGTACACAAAGAACAGAGCCAAATGGCCATGGGTCCCAACCGTGAACACTGCCTCTTTTTAGGGCTATTTTGTCAATGACAGAAAACTTACCACTCTAAGGAGATGTAAGTCTCCTTACATCTTGAAATAGTAATGTGAGAAACCATAGACTAGAGAAGAGCTATGTATAAAATGGCTAGAGAAATATAGAATCACAAAGATAACTAAAGAACAAGAAAATGAAATGTAGATTGATTAGATCAAGAACACCTAATGCTAAAAATAAAATGGTTTAAATTTAAAAAATCCAATGGAGAGGTTAAACAGTAATTGGAACATGGTAAAGGCAAGAGACTAAACAAAAAGAAAAAGCACATTACTGATAATGACTGAGAATTCTAACAGCAACAGTGAAAGTCAGAAAACAAATGAATATTATTTTTATTTTTATTATTTAAAGAAAAAAGTTAAAAATAAGTTTCAAAATAAGCTAGTAGTAATACATTAACTAATAGTTATATTTATAATTCATCAGTGTACAAGATACAGGCATGAAATATTTTCCAAACAATATTAGCACAAATCTTTCTTTTAATGAACTTAGAGATGCTAGCTATATAGCTATCATTCACATATGTGTGAATTATATATATTATATATATTATATAATTTTTTCCTTTTCCCTTCCTTTCCCCATTCTCCAATCACAGTTCTTTTGAACAGTTTCTTTCCTATTTCCATTATCCATTATACATTTTGGATCTTATTTACTCATTCAGTTTCTCACACTAGTGAGACAATATGATAGTTACACATGGGTCTGATTTATTTCACTTATGAGTATGGTCTGGAGTTGCATCTATTTACATATAAAAGTCTCCATTTTATCCTTCTGTCTAGATGAGTATATTAAAAAAATCACATCTTTTTTATCCATTCCCTGGTTGATGGCCATTTGGGTTGTTGCCAAGATATAGCTGTTACCAATTGTGCTGCTAAAATACGAGTGCACATATATCACTGTGGTATGTTTTCAATTCTTCTGGAAAATACCCAGAAGAGGAATAGCTAGATTGAATGGGCCTCCAATTCTAGTTTTGTGAGAAATCTCTACACTGATTTCCAAGTGGTTGTACCAGTCTGCAGTGTCAACAACAGTGGAGAAGCGTTCCTTTTTCCTCACAATCCCACCAGCATTTATTATTGGTTAATTTCTTGATGACAGCCATTTGTTCTGGAGTGAGATGGATTTTCAGTGTTGGTTTAATTTGCATCTCTCAGATGACCAGTAATGCTGGACATTTTTTCATGTACTTATTTGCCATTTGTATTTGTACATGTCTGAATGTGTATTCATTTTAGATGCCAATTTTTGGTTTGGGACTTTGAATTTGGGAGGGTCTGATTTTTTTTCAGTTCTTCTAGATATCCTTTTTTTTTTTTTCCCCCAAAGATTGATTGATTTAGTACAGGGTTTTACTGCACAGCTTGGACTCACAGTGATCCCCTTCTCTCAGGCTCCTCAGTGCTGGGATTACAGGTGTGCACCACTATTCCCAGGTTTGGTGGTTGGCATGTCACAGGACTGGGATAGCATGTGGTTATCAAACCTGGGTCCTTGCGCTTGTCAGGCAGGCACTTAGACCACTGAGCTATGTCCCTAGCTTCTAGATAGAAGTCTTGTCTGAGGGTCAGCTGACTACAGTTTTTTCCTACTCAGTGTGTTGTCCTTTTACTATGTCTTTGATTTCTTTTGTTGTGCAGAAGTTTTTAAAAGTAAGGCGAGATTCCATTGGCTGATTTTTTGTAGTATTTCCCGTGTGGTTTGTTCATGAAGACTCTGCCGACTCTATGTCTCAAAATGTGAGCCTACTTTTTTTTCTTCCAGTAAATTTAGTGTTTCTGTTTTAACATTTAGATCTTTGATCCATTTGGACTTTAGCTTAGTGCATGGTCTAGTCTTTGCCATGTAAAGCTAGTTTTTCCACTACCAT
>NDGM011176055.1:0-12759 GCA_002564305.1 Octomys mimax | reverse complement strand
ATATCACATAAGTTTTAGTTATAAAATTATTATTTGGCTGATGACCTCATGTTGGCTTGACAGGAACCTGCATCTCTAAATGTAACAGCACATACATAGGATATACATCACATAAATTTTAGTTAGAAAATTATTATTTGGCTAATGATCACATGTTGGCTTGATAAGAACCTATTATAAATACCTGGAGCATAAAAGAAAAGCATATGTTTAAATCTGAAAGAAAATTTATATCGTAGCATACAGTATTTTAGAAGGCATAAATATGTTTAATATATTAAGCATCTTTTGTGAGAAAACCTTATTTTAATTTTTGAAACAACTATCTTTTAACCAATAACCAAATTAGTGGGGATTTCTATTAAGGAGATTATTGGGGGCTATCTATGAATAAACGTTGGCCACCCTCTATTCATCAATCAAGAGTCCTGCCCAACAACCTTTATTTTTATTTAATTATAAATTAATTTTGTTATTACCTAAACCAGCTGGTAACTCAGGAGAAAGCATGCTTTTAAGTCTGTATTTCAAAGTTCAAATAAAAAGAACAGCTGCTAACATATAAACATGTAAATACACATCACACAAATGAACATCTTCACAAAGTCAGAGTGCACTCAAATATATTTTGACCAAATTCAATTGTAATTTTTAAGTTTGTAATTATAAAAGACTAGTCAGAACTTTTGTAGGTCAATTTATAGAGATTTCTTATAAGAATTTGAAAAACACAAAAACCTCTTATTTATAGTTACTATATGTCAAAGGAGAGACCACAAGATGGGCTGGCCCATCATGTTATGAGGCACTAAAATGTGGTGCTCTGACATCACAAGAGGAGCAACTGTAACATGGTAGCATCTGGCCACATGGCCCGGAAAATGGTGGTGACCCATCATGTGGCTGGTGCAACAAGTCAGTGCTCTAATGTCACAGGAGTGACCTTACAGAGAGGTGGATGGCCACAGGTCATGTAGGATGGTGGTGGCTTGTCATGTGATGGGGCACCTTTAGCCGGCGCCCTGACATCACAGGAGGAGCAACTCTACGGTGGCCGTAGATGGCCACATGGTGAATAAAAAGGCAGTGGCTTGTCATGTGACAGAGCCCTGTGAGTTGGCGCTCTGGCCTCATAGGAATGACTGCACAATGGTGGCAGGTAGCCAAGCCACATGGCCCACAAGATGGCAGTGGCCGGCCACATGGCAGGCAGCCACAGGCTGTTAGAGCATTGGGAGGAGGTTGAGTCATGGGGGCTGGGTGTGAAACATGGGAGGAGAAAAGGTAGCAGGAGAAAATGCTGGTGCCTAAGGTTTCAGTATGGCAGAGGAATCTACAGGGGAACTGGAAGCAGAAGCAGAGGGCAGAGATGTTGCTACAGAGGGTGGAGTAAGTAAAGATGCCATCAGAAGATACAAGACAGTTTCAAGCAGAGAGGTGGAGAGGGTAGTACCGGCAGATATAGCAGGACAATAGCAGAGGAAGGTGGGAGGGACATGGTTTTAGAGTCAACAAAGGCTTTTAAGGGATTTCTAGCCATTTGCCATTGGTATAATAGAATTTACAAGTTAGTCTTTTGGGTTTGAGATATCCTTGAAATCCAAGAGTACTAAGATTATTTATGAGACAACCCAGCAGCGTGTGCTTTGGAGGATGGGAAGAGCGTTTCCCATGGTGGCCAAATTAACATGAGCCAAAGATGAGGGCAAAAGCCCGGCGTCACTTTTTAGCCTGGAGTGAGTATGAGAGAGACAGGCCAACACCCACTTTATCGTCATCACTAGAAAAAGTGGGGAGCCGGGGACCAGATGGCTGAGGAAGATCGGGGGGAGGGGGGTCCCGACGTGAGCTCAGGATTTTCAAGACGAGAGGAAAGACGAGCAAGACCCCCATAGTTTTGGGCTCATGAGTGAGGACTGAGATTGGCCGGTGTTGGATGAGAGCTAGCAGTGGCAGACAGCAGAGGCAAAGGCAGAAACAGTAGGCGGTTCAGTGAGGGAGCTCAAAACTGGGGCAGGGGTTGCCCCCGGGAGCCACACTACTCACCGGTCCAGGTCATGGCACCAAAAATGATAGGTTTTAGAGGCAGCAACAATGGCAGCAGTGGTGGCGGCACAGCAGAGGAGCAGAAATGGGGGAGGGAAAGCCTTTATTAACTGCGAACACACAGAGAGGACCACAGGCAGAAATGGGCAGACCCTCTGACCTGAGACAGGGAGCCTGAGACTTTATGGATTTTTGTCAGGGGCGGAGCTTGAGGGGCGGGTTTAGTGACATGTAAGGAGCTGATTGGAGGCTCCCTTGTGTGGGTGGGAAAGGTCAAAGAAGTTGTACCCAGGGCTGGAGTGGGGAAGGAGGAGGAAGTGGTCATTGGGAAGATATGCCGTTGTTTTAAGGGCCGTATCAGACGACCACCATAATAATTCAGCAATTCGTACTAGGGCTATAACCTATCAAGAAACTCAAACCTAAAAGGCTAGATTTGATTATTTTTCATATAGCAGACATTTATTGAGCACTTCTAAGCTCTGGTTATATAAAACAACATGTACTTCTGGTCCTCTGGGTAACCTTGGTTAGGAGAAAAGAAGAGATACACAAAACACTCACTGCTATATGATGGGATAATTGTTACAGTGGTCATATAATTTAGAAGGTACAGAAAATTAATAATTGTAAAGAGCTCTTCAGAAAAAGAGAAAGTATTTAAGCTGTATCCATGGCTCTTGTCCCCTATTGGAGGGTTTGCTGTTGCTGTGACTTGACTACAATGGCATTTCATGGATAGAGGTCAGGGACACTGACGTGTCTTATTTAGGGGCAGCTTCCCACCCAAAGAATTCTCTGGCTTTTCACAGGACTTTGAAATGTCAGCTGTGGCGCCAGGTATCCGAGAACTAAATTACTGTATCACAGCCTAGAGGCTAATTCAGCTTTTTATGTAAACCACAAAACTGTGTTCTGTTTTCTTTTGACTCCAGCATAATCTTTTTTTTTTTTCTTTTCAGTTTATTGGTACAGGGTCTCACTACATAGCTCAGACTTGCAGTGACCCTCCTGGCTCAGCCTCCCCAGCCCTGGGATTACAGGTGTGCACCATCATACCCATTTTGGGGGCGTGCCTGAGATTCCTGGGCACTGTTCCGGGATTGAGCCTGGCCCTTGTGTTTGCCAGGCAGGCATTTACACCACTGAACTATCTCCCCATCGCAGACACAGTTCTAATATCCAGGAATTTTTTGTTTTATAGAAATATAATACCTTCAAAAATAAAGAGGCATTGCATTTTTGTCTTCTTCATAATTTTATATTCTTAGATAAACGTATCAATATATATTTATTCTTTTGATATAGAACAAAACTTTTTTCTTATGATTTCTGGTAAGAGTCACACATCATATTTCTTGCATCAATATCAAATGTGCCTACCATTTTCAATTTCAAATTCTTGAAACTGGAGTGGAGCCAGAAAGACAACTTTCAATTAAGATGATCCCAAAATCTCTAGGGCTTCCCTCACATCTTGTTTCTCTAGAATAACTCTGGGCACATTTTGGGGAGTTTCGCTGGGATGTGAAGGACTGCACAGTACACAGGTCTGGTGCATATGACACAATGGCCCCAGCACAAGTGGAATTGTTAAGTCTCAGAGTTGGTGGGTCCCTAACTTGATATTTCCAGCTAGTTATTCAGAATGGCTCTCTTATTCTATCAGTGGTGCTGCTTCAATCCCACTTATTCTTGGGGTTACTGAACTTTTTAATTCACTGTTAATTAATCTCACTGATAACATCATGGTATGGTAGGTCACTATTTTCATTTAAACTTTTGGGTAATTAATAAAGTAGAACATTTCTCATACATTTACTGGCCAGCCACATTTCACTCACTAGGAATTATTTATTTATATTTTTTCTCCATATTTCTTCTTATTCAACATATTCTTTCCTACACCAAGCTATGAAGTTCTTTTTCTGTCTGCTTTTGTTTGTATGTGTGTTTGCTATACACTTTTCTCAAGTAGGTCTTTAATCTTTGTGTGTTATGAGTAATATATGCATTGTGAAAATTCTCCGCCATTACCTCTTTGACTCTGGCTCTTCACTAGTCTCTCTTCTTTTTCTGGAACTCTATAGAACCATGTTGTTGGATCTTTCTCATTTTATCCTCAATATTTCTAAATTTGTTTTTAAGCATTCCATTTGAATATTAAGTACTAAGCTCTTGCCTTAGTACTGTAAGTGACTATACACTATTTACATTCAAACGCTCACCTATGTCCTTTGAGAACAAACTAAGACCTAGATGAAAAATAATCAGCCTTAAAAACTAGAGATCAAAAATTCTGGCCCCAAGAAAACTTTCCTTGCCTTACCTGTGGTCATTATTCTCTTGCTTGGTGGCTATTTGATGCCTATAAAGTAGGTAAAGCAAAGATAGGCTGATTGGGACTGGTGTTGTTGTTGCTGCTATTGTTATTATTGTTGCTGCTCTTGTTACTTGAAATAGGGTCCCTTTACATAGTTCAGGCTGACCTTAAACTCACTGTGTAGCCTGGGCTGACCTCAAACTGGAAGTGATCCTCCTGCCTCAGTCTCCCAATTGCTGAGATTATCTATGTGTGCCACCATGCCTGTGGGGGGTGAGCATTTTTGATCTCTAGTTTTCAAGGCCGATTATGTTCCAGTTAAGTCTTATTTTTGGAGAAAGAGGGAAGTAAATTTTAGTACCTTATTCAGAACTGTGGACGTATGATGAAATCTTTGAATAGAACCTCTTTATAGGCTCTGTGGAAAATCTATTTGCTTGAACATTACATTGCACAAGAATCCTTGACGTATTCATATAAAACAGTCCTTTCTCAAAACCTTTTCTGAACAAAAATACTGGGATATGATGTAGTACCCAGAACTTCTGTGTCTCCAATGAGTTGTAGAGATAGGTGAACAAAGCATTTGTTGAATTCTCCACTATCACTGTCTCATTGCAGGTAAACCAATAGTCCTAGATTTCCACAACTCCTTTTTCAATTAAAATCTTAGCACTAAGTGACACCAGTCATGGCACATCCTGTGTGAGGATGGATCTCTATAATTTTATGAGTCTTCTGGAGTTCTGAGATGGTAGTACCCTCTCTCCTGCTTGACATACACCCTGTGATGTTTTGTCCTAAGAATCATGGAACCAAACTTTTAAAACATCAGTAGGAAATACTATTTGAAATAACTTTTACATCAGTATGTAATCATATCCTATGAAGACCAAGAAAAGAGCAGAAAGGAGAAAAATTGTCATGTATGAGTTCATCGGCCAATACAGCTATTAAGGCCCACAATTTAGTTTACTAGACTAAGCCAGGCATGGAAGGGCACACTGTAATCGCAGCTCTTTGGGAAGCTGAGGTAGGAGGATGGAAAGTTCCATCCCAGCATGACCAACTTGTCATAGGACTTGAAGAAACCCTGTGTCAAAATTTAAAGTAGTAATAATAATAAAAAGGCCTGGAAATTTAGCTCAGTGTGGAGGTCCTGAGTTTAATCCCCAGTATTGAAAGAAAGAAACCAAAAAACTAAGCTACATATATAAATCAGTGGTTACTAGAGAAATATTTAATGCACATTATACAAATATATAAGACTTTACAAGGTTTACAGATGGCATCCTGCAAATCAGAGTCACCCCTCAAAACAAATAGGAGAAATGGCTCGACAAACTTTCAGAGAGTACAATGCTCAATGGAAATGATGAACATAAAAACAAGGTATTAAAATGCCGTGAAAAGTCCGGGGAATCTTAGCATTGAAGACAGCGCATGCTTCCTTGATTTAAGCCCCCTCTTTGTCTCTGGGACCTGAAGGTTTTCATTTGCCCAGAAGCACATATTTGTAAGAATTTCTATTGTATTCTATTTAGCATGAATACAAACTCGTAGATGGATTTTCAGGTTTCTTTGTTTTCCAAATTGCTAGCATCAGAAATTTTTGTCTTTTATTTCTTATATAAGTCTCTTAATACTAATATTTTGATGCTTTACATTGCCTTCACTTAAATTTTGTAATTACAATAACAAGTTTAATTGAAATAATGTATTTGGAAACATACATACATGTCTGACTCTTCATTAGTATACAACTCAACTGGGGAAGCCTAATTTTAAAAAATTTTTGAGATAGGATCTTACTAGTTCACTAACTTTTCCAGGTTGAGCTTGAGTTTTAAATGAGAAAACATATAAAACATTCTGTGGAAGGTTAACACAAATATAACACTTTTTCCTATTATTGTGGCATCTATAAAACCTTACCCAAAATATAACTACTTTCTCAGGGAAATTCTGTCATAACCATATATTGCATACTTTTATGAGCATATATATGTAATTTACATATGTACTGATATTTTTCTGTTCATAAATGGAACTAAATGCATATGATGATTTGAAACAAAATTGATCATATATAGAACTAAGAGATAGCATTCATAATTACAGTTCAAAGTCATTTGAAATATGTTATAGTTATTCACTTAAAATTCTACTTTAGTCATGAAATTAACACAAAGGTCAGGAAAAGCAAACATATTTTTAAACAGAGGCTTTATAAAAGGAATTCCCTGCTCTAAAAGAAGTGCAGCATCTCATACACAACACACCATGCCTGTATTGTAGTGAGAGAAATACTGCTTGCAGCTGGAAATCCAACTTTGATTTGCCTACTAAATTAACATAAAAACATCTATTCAAGCAACGTGACTTGTCAGTACTGAAGTTCCTACTCTTCAATGAATATATTTCTTTTTTCACTTTGTTTATTTTCACAGTACTGGGGATTAATCCTAAAACCTTGTGCATGCCAGGTAAGTGCTATACTACTGAGCTATATCCTCAGCCCTCACCAAATAGATTTCTTTTAAGAGCCTGGACTATAAAATAGAAAGTTCTGAAAATAAAGCAGCAATTGCACATCAAAACTATAGGTCACAAAGTCTCAAAACTTTGGCTTTTCTTTCCAAAATAACTTTAATTATGAGAACCTAAATTCCACAAGGCCTCATGAGTTCCTGTTCCCTAAAAGTGAATTAATTTCAAATATCACTCTTAATCCCAAAACTTGAAAACTTGTATATTAATTAAGGAACATTCCTAACAACAGATTCCTCAAAACATAAACCTCATGAAGGTATTTCTATCTTTTATGATATTTCCCTGACAACACTGACATTTATGTGAATGTTTTCAGGCTCAACACTCCCATATGAGAATAATGACTAAAATGTGATGGATTTCTTTTAGCAGGACCTCAGCAACTCATTCAGAAGTTTAGAGGCCCTTGTAAGCCTCAGTGTCAAACTAAAACTCCGACTTCATCCAATCTTATTATATAAATTTCAGCTAATGTTATAAAATGACAACCTTAAGATCCTTGTTCTGACTTCTAAATTATTTTTAAATTTTAGTTGCTTTTATGCTCTGTCAGCTATGTAGAATTTTCATAGCAAGACCTTAGCCCTTGAATTTTCCAGTGACACATACATGGGGCCCTCTTCTCTTGTCAAGCTACTCAGTGTCTGACATTTTGCATCTCACAGTATTCACCTTCCTCCTCATTTATATTATTCTGGGCCTCAGCCCGGTACCCATCATTTTCCTTGCTTATTCAATTACACTGTGACTGCTTGCTCCTGGCTTTTCAGCTGTTTATAACTCACACTTCAAATCCTATAAACATATCTGGAGCCAAGAACCTCATTGGTTTTCAGTCATTCCACTGATTTTAGTTATAGTGATTTAAAGAGCATGTTCTTTATCTTTTCAGAAAAAAATTCTGCCCTGCGTTTTTAAGAGCTACCTGGCAAGCTTAGTAGAATTTTAGTCACATACCTCTGTAGGAGAAACCACAAATCTTGATATCCAATTCATATCCTCAAAGTTCAAACCTAACTTCTAGTTACTTGCTTCATGGAGGATTTCAGAAAGAGCTTCTTGATCTTGACTTGAATGGCAAAGATGGGGAAAGTTTTATTAGAAAAGTCAATGATGAAACAAAAGTCAGTGAGCTTGTGCTGGTCACTCCTGGTTGCTAGAATGTTCTGATTTTTCATGTAACTGAGTTTGGACCTCCTGAACCTGTACTTGTCAGATGTTAATGTGCACATTATAATTCACTGTGATCTTTTTAAAATATAGATTCTGATTGAATAAGTCTGAGGTGGATCCTGAATTCTGTGTTTCTAATAAGCTTCTAGAACCCTAGTTTGAGAAGGCAGTCCCAAAGGTTATATAAAGTGAATGACTCAAAAGATTCATGTGCACTTTTTTTTGTACAGGCACTATGCTGCTGAGATATCTCCAGCTCATGTCCACTTCTAACCAAAGTGATTCACTAGTAAATAAATTCATAAGAAGACAACCCTTTTTTCTGATAAGGTGACTTGCAAGACCCATTTCTGGAAAATAAGAGTCAGGGAAAAGTCATTAGAAGACTGAGTCTGAGTCCCACAAGAGAACTGCCATAAAGTGCATCTCACTCTGCCTATTCAGATAATACCTGGGGACTAACTTGCCTTGTGCTACTTCCTAAACAAGTAGGGAATTTTGCCATCACTTTTATTACCAGGAACATCCTTAAGAAATAATCCTTTTATAAGGGACTTGGTACTGTGCACTTTATTCCATTGAGCAAGACAGGAAATGTAGAAATAGCTCACAGGCAGGAAAAGTGACCTGGAAAGTCAACTTTCAATTTTCCCATTCACCACAAAAGTGCTGGGAGTACTAACCCTTCCATTCCCTAGGGCAAACAGACTCCAGCCTCTGTAAATGAAGTGGGGAGGTATACAGGCTCTATCTTGAGAATAATGAAGGGAGCTTTGGAGGCTAGATGCCCAAAGGAATCCCCACCTTACTGAGATAAAACCATCTTGAGTGGAAGCCTCTGTGGACTGGAAGAGCCAGGGGAGTTTGTCTGTATTGGGAAAGGGCTGCTGTATCTTCTACTGTATGTAGTAGCAGCAGTCTCTGTCTCATAAACTGTGTTCTGTACACATGTGGTGATGCCTGTTTGTCTTTCAATCAACTCTATCACTCCCCCTCCATAGTTAATTCACCTGTCAGCCAGAACTTTGTTCAGTGACTTAATAGATTAAGTCTTTCCCATGGCCCAGGCCTGTGTGCATCTAGCTGGAGGCTTTCCAGGTGTGTGTACAGTGCTAGCTGCAGGAGGGAGGGCTGAGAACCTGAGGTCATGTGCACTTGACTGAAATCCCAGCTCACCTACCACCTGGGAGGTATATGACTGCCTGTCTTTACATCTATAAAATAAAGATAATACTACTTTACTATAGTGTTGAAAGAACTAAATTAAATAATGCATACCAAGGACTGTATCTAGCACAGAATTAGTGTCCAATAATTTGACATTATTTTGTTGATATGGTTATAAGTATTATTTCTAAATACTCCTGAGCTCTTGCCCAGTGTTTTCAAATGCCTAGAATTCTTTCTCCATATATAGCCTTTATGAATACAGTGAACAGTATTTCCAAAACTGAATCCATTGACATTCTCAAGAAATCCATTACCCTTTTATTCCCTGTAGCTTCACGTATCTATCAGCCTTATCTTTATGAAAAATAAAATACCTGAAAGTCACCTTTCATTACTGTTTCGCCTTTACTCCCATATGAACAATTACCCATTTTAAAAATTTGTTAATACCTCCTTTCCCTTCCATTCCAACTATCGTTGCCATAGCTTATACTTGCTGGCATAGCCCCCGTGTACAGCTTATGTAAATGTTTCTAAACAATTCCAACTTACTCTGCCTGGTTTTGCTCATAATCACATTTGTACATGTCAAAACTTGTACTAATCTTTGGCTTAAGAAATTAAGGAAAATATGAGAAGTGACGGCCAATAGCTAGGTCGTTTCCTAAGGCTTGGGGTGCCGGTAGAACTACTTGGTCACTCACGGAAGACTCTTGGCCCCATGTAGAAAAGAATGAGTGAGAAGTAAGGGGAATGTCATCCTAAACTGAAAAAGATGCCTTTTTTTTTTTTTTACAAGTTAGTCTTATTGCATAAAAGGTGAATTGATTTGCTGTAATTGTATCTCAGACTAAGTGTCTTAAACAGACAGAAATTTATTATCTCAGAATTCTGGATTTTGGAAGTGAGACTTCTGAGTGTCAGGAAGAGGGGCTGTTCCTGAAGCTCTAGGAGGAAGTCTATACCGTGACTCTCCTAGCTGCTAGTCATTCGCTGGCAGTCCTTGGCCCTCATTGCTTTCTGCTTCATAGCCTTGATCTCTGCCTATAGCTTTGTATTCTCTTCTCCTGAGTATAGAATATGTCCAAACTTCCCCTTTTCATAAGGATCTATTCGTGGTGGAATAAAGGCTCATCCTGCATCACAGTGACCTTATCTTAACTTAATCCATTATAATTGTAACGATGTTATTTTTAAGTAAGGTGAGATTCTGAGGTAATTAGGTTATAACCCTCAGGTTATTCTGAGGGTTTGATTTTAATATACAAATTTTTGAGGTAACACAGTGAATCCATAGCAAAGAGTTAAATGGTACCCACTCTAGGAACATCTTGGGATTATATGTGATAGACTCACCAGAAAGAGAACCCACTGAGAAAAGGGCTAGGACGGTGGAAACAACCCTAACGCCTGCTGCAGCAGTCTGTTTGTATCATTGAAAGCTCAAAAGCTTCACCATCACTGGGATAGGAGATCCTTAACAGACACTACCAACTTGCTGTGCAACTATTATGAATTTGGGCAAGTGCATCTGGCAAGAATACGGGAAAGAGCAAACTATATGAAGAGGAGGTAAAAGTTCTCCAAAACTACACCCACTTCTTAATAGCATTTCTGGCACATAGTCAAAGACTAGCATCAAGAAACTCTGAGGAATAAAATTGCCACTGTAATTGAGGGATCCCAGGGGATGTCATTGTGTCGATCATTTTACCAAAGCCTCAGGGTGTTTGGGTGGGGCTGATGAATTATTGAAATTAAAGTCAAGTCTTATTCTTTATAACCAAATTCTAGGAATTAACTTTTATTTTTCAGTACCAGGGATTGAACTCAGGACCTTGTGCTTGTGGGGCAGGCACTTATGCTGCTGAGCTGTCTCCCCAGCCTTATATCCAAATTCTAGTTACATATAAAACATAGATAAGAGAGGAATTTGATAGTGTCTCCACCTAAATTTATAAAAGAGGAAGTCAATACAGAAAGAGGATATACACTATGATTTGGAAGAAAACACTCCAAAACAGAGGTAGGAGAATTATCTTAAATTCATATTCTGACACTGGCTAAAGGATTTTAGGCAAACTCCTTTATCTCTGAACTGCACTATTATTTTATAATATAATATACATTTTACAGGGTGGCACAGTTGACTAAAGGAGCTAATGGATGTGCAAGTACTACTCTACTCTAAGAGGTGGCTCTACAAATTTGTAACCACAATGATCAAACAGTGCTTTTTAAATCTAAATATTTAGTGCACAGTAGATATTCAGCAAATATTTGTTGTGTGAGTAAATTAATGAATAGGTGAGTGAACAGATGAATTCAATCTGGTGTGTAATTGTATTCATAATACAATGCCTGGGCCTCAAACCTAATTACAAACTTCTTGACAATTTCTAAATAAGACTTCTATATGTTCTCATCTACAACTTCACCACCCCAGAACCACAAGCACAATAGACATCACGAAGTCAGCATCTCTATTATTAAAACGAAACTGTATGTGGTTGCTGCTTGTGTTTTATGCAGCCTGTTGGAAAGGCAGTATCATGTAGCAAAACTGCTGAGCGTTTTCTGGACATCAGCCCCCCAGGACACAACGAAGTCTCCTCAGGTACTGACCACATCTGGCACACTCCTCAGGGGATGAGCAAGTGAGCCCAGGAAAACAAATCCTTAACAGGCACCATAAACCTCCAGCAGTGATTATTCTGGAGTCCTGTGGCCATGTGGGAGACCTTTGTGCTTGCTGTTATGGCTGAGTATTATTGCTGTATATTGCAAGCTCTGACCTGGGGCTCTTTCTGCATCTGGTGACTCACTTATTTTTTTTTTTAGTACCAACTACATTGTTTCTTATAAATTGACCAAAATGCGTGTCTAAAATCTCTTTAGAAGTGGACAGAACAGGGGCTGGGAAGAGGAAAGTCAGGTTTGACTCAGGAGAAACTGGCCTGGTTGTGAGAAACATCCAAATAGTTGGTTGTGAAGGGCATTTCAGGGGAAAGGAGCCTTTAGAGCACAGGTGAATCTCATCAGTCAGAATCTACAGCTTCAGTCTTTAGAATAATTGGACTACAGTGCTGTATCCTAACAAGAGCTGTTTAGATCATTAGATCCTGGAGGGATGTATTTTACTGTATTTAAATAAACCGAAGTTATTGGGCTCTAAAGAGCATAAATGATCATCATTTTTTATTTGATCAAAATGATTTGCAATTATTCCTGCTGGGAGATTTATCCATTTGCATCTTGCAGTGAGTTTTAGAATTTTATCCCTTTGATCTTGCCATAATATCATGATTAATTGATTGATTCAAGGGTTCAAGAGTCAATAAACTCAGTATTTGTTATTATTTATTATTTAACTGCCCCTAGTGTGGAGGCTGGCATTCAGAGGCTAAAGAAAATGCAGTCGATTCTCACAACTTCTTAAAGAATTTATTATATAGGGCTAAAAGAAAAGAAATGCCTTCTTTTGTCTTGTTATA
>NDGM011176053.1:0-12069 GCA_002564305.1 Octomys mimax | reverse complement strand
TGTATATACAAATTAGTTAGGATAGATATACAGCTACTTTCTCTTAGTTCAATGAGAAGAAAGGTTTGTACTGATAGTGTTTAGACAAGATATCATGTCTGCATCTTGTACTCTGAATAACTACTACATAGACAACAATATGCAATGTATTAATTATTGCAACTGTCCTACTAACCTGTTTTGAAACTGTCTCATTACTATTTATTTTTCAATAAAATTAATTTTTTAAAAAATTTAGTTCTGAAGAAAAATACAGATACAGCTGTGGTCTAGAACTGCCCCCAAACATACGGTAATATTAAAATACAGCAGGCAAGAAGGTGACTCATTAGGAGTATAGTTTACAATACTAATTTATTTTGCCATTTGAAAAATATATAGTATTTTTCCTTTGGTGATCTTTGGTTTTGTGGTATAAAGTGCTTGTATGCATGTGCAATATTCAAGATTAGATTCCTTGAGACATTCTGGAGAACTTTGATCTTGTTTCGCTAAATGGTTTAAGGTTTGCAATTTGAATGTTCTAGGCATTAATACATCTAAATCCTGGTTGCTCAGCATGTTTTTCAGTGTCTTTTAAATTATCCTGAATATCAATTATATTTTGGGCATGATCAGCCATTACAGACTTCCTGGTTCTTCCATTTCCTTATTCCCCATTCTACAACTGGGACAATTACACCACATGTATTTCAGAGGTAACTGATTCAATTTTTCATCATGCCAGTTTTTTACTCACTCCATCTGTACATTATTGTTTCAGTTAATAATTATTCATTGACAAATAACCTAAGAGACTATTTTCTTTCTTTTCTTTTAAGTACTTGTTACAGTACTATGCAGTTTGGACTAACAGTAATCCTCTTGTTTTCAGTCTCCCCAGCACTGGGATTCCAGATGTGTACTATCAGGTTTCTATGGCTGGCTCAGTAGGCCCAGGGGTGGGGCCAGCCTCGAGCATGGTGCTGGGAATCAAACCCCAGTCCCTGCACTTGCCTAAACAGGTGCTTAATGCACTGAGCTATCTCGCCAGTCTGAGATTATTTTCTTAAATGACTTGCAAAAATTACAAAAAATATTTTATAGCTTTACTGCTATCTTTAAATTTAATGAATGCTGTTCTAATCTTTGTTTATTGATTTTAAATTCTTTTGTATTACAATAATATTTCCAGTGGGATTTCATATATACCTACTTCAAATCTTGAACTCAGCACCCACAGGTGATTTTTGAATTCACACTTTTTTTTCACAATTAAATACATTTATTGATGACTTTCACTACTATAGATATGACCCACTGATCATTAGCAATCATTTACTTTTTTTTTTTTTTTTGGCCTTCACACTTTGAAAGAGAACTTTGAAACAACATTGAGATTAGGAGACACTAATTCATTGGTGGATCTAGTCACTCTTTCTATTTGGTATTATTACACTTTGTGAGTATGGAGTGCTTCGGCTCTCTTTCACCTATGGCGTGTTTGTGGCTTCTTTTACAAGGTCTATGGACACTGTGCCTCAGTGGCTTTCTCTTTGCTGGCACTCAGAACCCAACATCTACAGATAAAAGGAGGAGAGGTTTAATTATTGCTCCATTTTTAGAAGTTTCAACTATAATCTTCTGGCTCCAAGGCAGAAGTGACATGGCGAGGGACCTGAAGCAGAGCAGTGAAGCTGGTCATTGGAGACCTCTGGGAACCAGGGGAAGATGGGAGGAGCGGGGGGCGGAGACAGACCCAGGTCACTCCACAGTGGCCCTCTCCTTCCATCCAGGCTGCACCCTAACATCACAGGTAGCTATGGCACCCATAATGAAATCATTGTCCAAAAGCCTCCTCCCTTACGAGTACATGAGGCCCTTGGGGTGCACCAATGCATACAGCACACCACACCGTGAACCTGTCATGTATCTGACTTGACTTAGAAGTCACTCCATGAGATGCAAATCACATAATCCACAAATAAAGGACACAGAACTATTCTTTCACTTTTAGGTGAGCAAATAAATATAATGAAAAGCGGAATTGTTATTTCTAATTAATAATTTACAAATATAATTTCACATAAATTTATATGTAATGTAACTAGCCTGCATTTTAACATGAAGTTTATATTGGTGGAAAATAAATGAGAATGTATCTGATCTTTCCTGAAATCTAGAAAAAAATTAATAACAAATTTTTCCTGGATGTACCAGAGAACACTTTGGAAAGAGGTTTACTTGATGTTTTAGGCTGGTCACGATTCTTCAACATTGCATTTCAATTTAAAACCATTTTCAATGCTGAATTTTATTTTCACAGTCTCATTGATATGTACTGACAATTTTAGGTTTTGACACTATGATTGACTCAGCTGAATGATTTTCCTTACTTAATATTGATGCAACCGTGATATTGTCATTTTTAAAACACATGTATCTTTATAGTTACTTTAAGCAATGTAATAGGATGTATATATTTCTGCACTTTTTTACACATGTTTTGTGTCTTTTTAGTTATTTTTTAATGAAATTTTAGTGACAAATAACAAAATAAGTTTGTAATTGAGAATTCATTTAAATATATACAACACATGTTAAAAGACTTTGAGACAGGGTCTCAATACTTAGTCTTGGCTGGCCTCTAATGTTTGATGGTCTTCTAGCCAGAGCCTCCCAAATGCTGGGATTACAGGCCTGGTCTTCTAGCCAGAGCCTCCCAAANGCTGGGATTACAGGCCTGGTCTTCTAGCCAGAGCCTCCCAAATGCTGGGATTACTGGCCTGGAGCAACAGCTACAACACAGTTTTCAATTTTGGTTTTATAGGAGTTCATTTATGTTTTGAATTGAAATTTGATCATTTTCTAAGACTAAGCCTCATTTGAATAATGATTAATAGATAGACATAGTTATTTTTGAAATATTTCTACAAAGAATGTATAACCATCAGGCTTCAATTTCTTGAAAGCAGGTCAAGACACTAATACATGAGAAAGTACTTTGTTAAACAATGTAAACATGCATGCTACATTTGTACCAGTCTTTAGAATTCAAAATCCATCTCATCTCTCACTATTCATTTCTCTTTCTCCATTCGCTAAACATGTATAACACTTTTTCTTCTCTTTACTTTTAACCAGAAAATAGCAATTATATATATTTTCCCCATAATATATTGACGTAGGTATGCATGTGAAACAGTTAAATTATGCTAATTAACAAATACATTTTTTCATATACGTGTGTCGTTCTTAGAACATTGAAAATTTATAATTTTTGCAATTTTCACAAATATAATTGTAAAGGTTAGTCTAGACTTTGAAATTTATTGAGTTCAGGAAAATGAAAAAATAAGTAAGGACAGTTGTGCGTGTGTTTTCAAGGTTCTGTACGGAACAGAGGTGTATCGGGTAGCACTCTTGTGAGGGACTCTTGCCTGGAGTGTGGGAAGCATCACTCAGTAGGTGGTGGAAGCCCAGGTGGAGCAGCAGCAGAAGCAGAAGGCTGTAAGCAGGGCTCTGGTTCTGTGCTGCATGCTTGCCTCTGTCCACTACGGCTTGAGCTGCTTTTCTGACACACACTCCTTGCCAGGAGTTTCTGCTTCAAAACAGTCATACACCAAAAACTATGGACTGAAACCTCTGCCACCATACACCAAACGGAAATTTTCTTCCTTTCATTTGATTTTATCAAGCAGTTTGTGACAGTGAAGGGAAACCTCACTAACACAATACATGGAAATCAGTTCTATGTGCTTTGCACACTTCAGGCTCAGATCAAGTGAAACCAACTATACTCATCATGTTGTACAACAGATACCTTAAATTTGGTTCTTCTACCTAACTGAAAGTTCGTGTCCTGCGACCATCAGCTCACCTCTCTCACTACCTTCTTGCACTGCTGGTACCAGGCTTATGTGCTACGAAGAGGACAATGATTTTAGATGACACCAATGAGGGAGATCACACAGTATTTGTCTCTTGGTGACTGCTTTATTCCAATTCGCATAATGGCCTTCATGTTCTTCCATGTTGAAAAACATGACTGGAATTTCTTTTATTCTTTTAAGGGTGAATAGTATTTTATGTACATATAATGTACATTTTCTTTTCATTCATCCACTTGTGGGCACAAGTTGGTCTTACACCTTGGCTTCCATAACTAATGCTATGGTGAACGTGGAAGCAGTTTCATTTGTTTTAGTTCTTTACCAACAATGGGATTGCAGGATGATATGGTAGTTCTATTTTTATTTTTATTTTTGGTGGAACTGGGGATTGAACTCAGGCCCTTGCGCTTGCCAGTGAAGCACTTATACTACTGAGCTATCTCCCCGGCCCCAGGTTCTGGATCTTGGCACATAGTATATAGGAAGATCCAACTCCGCAGCCCTCTATTTTTAATTGTTTGCTATATAATAAGCAGACCTACTGACATACCCACCAACAATATACCATGGTTTCCTTTCCTCCACATGCTCCACAGTGCTTGCTTTTGATGCTTTTGACAATAGCCATTCTAATACCTATTAAGTGATCATTGACACTTTAAGTTGCATTTCCCTGATGAGTAGTGATGTTGAACTTTTTCACCGTATAAATCTATGTTAATTGGTTCACTTAAGGGAAATGCCTGGTCAGACACTCTGCCCATCTTTTAAAAACTTTTCTTTTAAAAAAAAATAGTTAATTAAGGGCTGGTGAGATAGCTCAGCCAAGTAAGTGCCTGCTTAGGCAAGTGCAGAAACTGGGGTTAGATCCTAGGCACCACACACTACACAGGGTGTGCTGAGCCTGCCACTGAATCTGGGTGTGGAGGCACACACCTGTAATCCCAGGGCTGGGGAGGCTGAAAGGAGAATCTATGAGTCTGAGCTGTGTAGTAAGATTCGGTACCAAATACATACTTAAAAACTTAATTAATTAGTTAATTAGGTACAGGGTCTTGCTGTGCAGCTCAGACTTATAGTGATCCTCCTGTCTCAGCCTCCCCAGCTCTGGGATTACAAGCATGTACCACCATGCCCAGTTTTGGTGGCTGGCAAAGTGCACCTGGGGTTCTGGGCCAGTGACATGTGGTTCTGAGTCTTGAACTCTGGTCACTGCACTGGCTAGGCACGTGCTTAGACCAACAATCTATAACCCCAGCCCATTCTACCCATTTTTAATTGGATTATTGTTCTCTTACTATTGAGTTTTGTGCGTGTGTGTGTGTGTACATTATATATGTTGGCCATTAATCCTTTATCAGTTGTATATCTTTAATAGTTTCTTCCATTCTTTAAGAGTTCTTTTGACTTTATTCATTAATTCTTTGATTGTGAGATTTTATTTCAATTGATTAAGATAAAATTGTCAATTTTTGTCTTTCCTGCCTATGTTTTTCTGTTTATATCCAATAAATGATAGCCTCAGCCAATGCCATGGAGCCATTTCTTCTTTTCTTTTGCTATTTTTATAGTTTCTCGTTAATATTTAAATATTGAATTCATCTGAGTTGAATTTTTATGCTAAGATGTGAGTCTAATGTCCTTTTGCATAAAAATAAATAGATGTCCCCAAATCATTTGGTAGAATTGTCCTAACCCCATTATGTGTTCTTGGCACCTTAGTAAAAAATTATTGACCCTGACTGTATTGGTTAATTTCAAGGCTTACTCTCCCATTTCATTGTTTCTGCATCTGTTTTTTTTTTTTTTATGCCACTACTATACTGTTTTATTTACTTTTGATTAGTAGATTTTTTTGAAGTCAAGTACGGTATTTCTTCCAGTTTTGTATCTTCTACTCAGGATAGTTTTGGGTATTTGAGTTCTAATGTGATTCTATATTATATTTCAAACTGATTTTATTAATTCTGAGAAAAAATTCCATCAGAATGTTGGTACACGTTGCTTTTAATCTGAAAATTCCTTTAAAGATATCATAAATATTTTAATAATATGAATATCTATACCCTATGAGGTAATCTATTCCTGTCTTTGAAATTATTTTCCTTAATAATTTTCAGCATGTCTTTCACCTTCTTGATTTAATTTATTGCTAAGGAGTTTTCTATTGCTTTTACATATAAAATTATTTCTTTATTTTCTTTTCCAGTTGTTTGTACCTGTACATAGAAGCCCTCCAGAGATTTCTATGTAGATGTCTTTTTACTTTAATAGTTGTTTTCCTGTCTTAAAGTCTTTAAAGTTTTTCACTTATCTGATCAGGGTATCTGCAAACCCATAACTATTTTTTTTCTTCTTCCCCAATAGGACAGGCTTTATTTCTTTGTTTTGCTGCACTGCTCTGGCTAAGACTTTCAGTATCATATTGAACGTATATACCCATGCTCCCTCCAGTGTTAATAAAATGGCATATATTTTGTATATTTTTATGTCCCTGGATGTTTCTATGAAAATACAAAATTATAGTTCAACCAGCTGTGTAAGTTCTTATAAATATACACATAAAATTATGCAAATGTAAATAGTACTATCTATGCATTATAAGTAATTGATTTGAAAGATATCCATATACTAGCAATTTGAACATATTTGGTAAATATTCATTGCTTATTCATAGGTTTTAAAAATATTTTGCATTGTTACAACTATATCAAAAGAGAAAATCTGCATAGTTTTAGCTTTCTGTAGTACTTTTAAAAATTAAAGAATTCTCTTAAAATAATTAAGTGAATAAAACAGCCACTTTTCAAAAAAGTGCATTCATAATCCAGTGCACTTTTGAGTACTTCCCACTGTGAAGAAATGAGAGTGGGAATCCCAGTGGACTTATTCCAAAAGAATCCCCAGTGAGAACAATGTATCAGTGGAGAAGCAACACATATTTAATTACTATTATAGAAATAATTAAAATGCAGGTATCTCAATTAGTGAAAGCGGCATGTAACTAAAATTTTCATTTGCTACAGTCATTATACAATCCAAAGTACTGAATAAAATGCCAAGCAATTAAGAATCAATTAGGAATGCACAACATTCACACATTTTTCTTTATAAAGACAAAATCTTTGCATTTGCGCATACTTTTGGAAATTTCAATTCATTTCATCTGAAAATGTAAATCATGTACTCAACAATTTACAGTGCCGTTTGATTTGACTAAGCACCTATATTCAAAAAATAAATTTAGATAAAATAGAATAAGGTAAAACTATGAAGTTACAATCACAGTATTAGAAAATCCAAGAAAAATGCATGTGATAAAAGCATATGAAAATGAACAGAGGGTACACTTTTGAGCAAAGAGCGTAGTGTTGGGTTAATAAAAGTAAGACTATCTATGTGTCTATACTAATATCAGATTTCCCATCTTGATGAAATGATCTAATTGAATTTTTTATGTTTATATTTATAGAATTTAATTTTTATTAATTTACATGTTAAAGAACAGAAAAGGAAATATTTCCTTTTATAGATATAATCAATTATTGATTCCAAGTTTTAATCTGGTGAATAACTTGGATTAAGTAAATAATTATCCAGTAAGTATGATTCAATATTTTCATCTCAAAAAATCATTTGTCTCATTGCAAATCACATATTGAGCAATTAATATGAAGTTCATCTGTTTGTATAAGTGGATAGTGGCTGATACGGAGATATTAAATTCATGAGGATTTTATTTTTACTTCAGAAAGAAACTGTGTAGAAAACTACAATATCCATGGCTTTTCTTTGTTTTGAATTGTCATTTTACTTCATTATAATGAAAATAATAATCAATAGGATATCAACTTCTACATACATGTGCTAAGCACTATTAATATCTCATGTACTTTTTTCATAGTCTTCTGGTCAATAGTACCCTATGGCATGCAAAATACTTAACATACTACAATGTTTGCTAACATATTTAAGATACAACCTAATATATTAGGACTTTATTGCTTTTGAAAAGAAACTACTGTACATCTGTTGGATTGCTGTGTTACAGTTCTGTAGAATGGAAGCCCAACATGGATCCACTGGGCTAAACGCAGATGTACAGCAGCCTGCATTCTTTGCTGTGACTGGAGGAGACTGTTTCCTTGCCTCTCCTGGTTCCCTGAGGCCACCCACTTTCCTTGGCCCATGACCATCTTCAAAGAGTAATATTCATCAATCTGATCTTCCTCCTACACTCACAGTCAAGAATAAAGTATAAATGAACTGCTTCGAGTAAAAATAGTACTAGTTTATACAGTTTTGAAACATTAGAGTTACTATGAAAGTCTTGATAATGATTTAAATCAATTTAATATTAGGAAGTTTGTCACTTCCAATAAGAGCTGTGACACGTGAATTGCTTTGAAGTTGTCATGCCCATAATTTCACAAGGAAAAAACTGAACAATCTGAAGATCAATGACTTTTCCTAACTTCAATAGAGATTTGAAAAGAGAAAAATCCAGAGTCACAGTCAAGTCTTGGCTACTTGAAACCCAAGTTATGCCTTTAAGCTGGAAAGCACATTTAAATAGTATTTTGGTCCACTTGTGGAACTTGGACTAAATAAGAATGAGCCACTCTTTACTGCCATTGCTCTTAGGGAAACATAATCCCATGCTTATAAATTTTGACTGTAGAAATCCCAATAAAATTCTCAGTGTAAAATTAAGTTCCTCTTAGATCCCCACTACTCACTACCATTTACAGGTGTGGACTATCCAGTGGAAATGGTCCTCAGTCTTTATTCAAACTGGACGTATGGTTTTCCTTCCATTGAAGGTGAAGTGGTCTGGTTCATTTGAGAGGTAAAAATTACTGCTTGCTGTATTAGTGGATGAATACTTAATAGAATCTCTGAATGCCTAAAGTATTAAAATAAGATTATTGCTCAACCATGACAGCAACAGGGGTTCAGATGGTGCTCGTGTTTTATTGTTCCAAAGCCATGGAACAATAAAAAAAAAAGGAAGATAAATGAATTTGAAGCTTATGTTACTCTGTACCTATAGAAGACATTAAATATAATCTTTCTCTGTGCAGATTGATTGAAACTCTCATGCCAAAAGCCTATGTGCCGATCCCTTTTGCCAGATACATGTTTAGGCTTAAGAACTAATGTAGGGGCTTGGGAGATGGCTCAGTAGAATAAGCGCTTCCCTGGCAAGCACAAGGGCCTGAGTTCAATCCCCAGTTCTGCAAAAAACAAAAAACAAACAAACAAAAAAAAGATCTAATGTAGAGTGTGCCACATGCAATGAAACTCAGCACAGGCAAAGCAAGCATGAGACCCGGAGTCATGTATTTGCCCCAGATGTTGAGAGTATCAGAAAAAATAATCTAATGTAAGAACTGTCCGGGAAACTCTGATGGGAAAAATGTGAATACTTTCAAGAACAAATGGATATGGCACACCAGAAAAATGAAACTTCTAAGAAAGGATCAAAATAAAATAGTAAGGGGCCGGGGAGATGGCTCAGTGGAACAAGCGCTTCCCTGGCAAGCGTGAGGGCCTGAGTTCACAGTCCCTGGTTCCGGAAAAAAAAAAAATAGTAGGCACATGTAGACACTAAAAGGAATGAAGGACAATTCTCATGATCTTCTCTATAGTGTTGTTATGACCCAGGGAGGCATCCATGGGTGGGAATACAGCAGAAACTTTGAAGGGCAAAGAGGAAAAAAGACAGGAAAAATATGTGAGAACTGTGCAAAAATTACAAAAGACATAGCACGCGCAATTATCCAGAAAAATAAGGAATAACAAGCCAGAAGAAACATATAAATTAGTAGGGGCTGAAACTTTTCCCAAATCATTCATACTCTGACTACAGATCTCAGAAACTTGGAGAATACCAGACAAGATAAACGTGAAGGAAAATGCACCCACAGATATATGTAAGTTAGACTTTATCATGCATTTCTTGGTAAGAATGAGTAAAAAAGTGCTTATGAAAAATTTTTAAATGCATAAAGTAAAATTAACTTACGAGAATTTATACTTTCCAGCAAAATCTGTTTTTAGAAATGTATAGCATAAATTATAATATTAATAGAGAATACATTCTAAAATATATGCTGTAAAATTTAACCTTAGAAAGTTAGTGAAGGAATACAATTAAAAGACTAATGCAAGCAGATGAAAATAAATAATAGAAATTAAAAGCAATTATCAATAAAATAGAAAAGTTTAGAAGAGTAGAAAATGTAAATAAAAACAGTCTACCCCAGTAATTTTCATTTTAAGAGTTCAATGGAATTCATGTCATCCACCAGATTAATTTTTTGAAAAAGGGAGATAATACAAATTGCCCATATAGAAATAAAAAAGAGAAGATCACTAGTGTACAAAGAAGATTAAGACAATGCATTGAATAATTCTATGCGTATAAATTTGGTATACAAAAATATCATTTTTTAAAGGATAGAAAATGATTTCATGAGGAGACATAATATGAATTAATCCATTTCTACAATAGAGACTGATTAAATGACAACCTTCCAAAAATGAACACGGTCTTGTAATTTTATAGTTTTATGAACAAACTTAGAAATGTTTACAATGTCTTTCAGAAAATAAAGCAAACTATTTCTTTCCTCCTTGCATAAGACAATTTTCTTATAAGGGCCTTACAAGAGAGGAAAATCACAGTTTTATATTTCCCACGAGTATGAATTGATTTAGCCTCAGGAAATTGAGCAAAACAAATTCAACCACATATTAAAAATGGTATTTATCATGAGTGAATAGGATTTTCTACAAGTGCTAGGCTGTTTTAACATGTGAAAGTGAATTTATGTAGTTCACCCTTTCAAAAGAACGAAGAATAGCTCAGCGGACTAAAGCGCCTGCTTAGGCAGACTCAGGGACCAGTGATTGCATCCCCAGGATGGTGTACTGGCCCCGCCCCTGTGGTGCACTGAGTGGGCAACTGAGACTGGACGCAATGCTTCATGCCTGTAATCCCAGCACTTGGGAGGCTGAAAATGGGAGGATCAGTACCAGTTAAATCTGTGTAGTGAGACCCTGTAGACACCGTGCTAAATACATTTTTTAAAAAATCATAAAAAAAATGAAGAAAAAAAAGAAGTCACCAGCCAAATAGCTCAGTGCATTAAAGTGCCTGCAAGCAGGCGTAGGGGCCGGGGTTCCATCCCTGAGGTTGCCTTGCCGGCCCCGCCCTCAGGCTTGTGCTGAGAAGGCAATTGAGACTGGGCGTGGCGGTGCAGGCCCATAATCCCAGCTCTTGGGAGGCTGTAAACAGGTGGTTTACTACAAGTCCAATCTAGTAGTGAGACCCTGAACATCCTGTAGACCCTTCCCTAAAAAATATTTTAAAAAGAAGAATAATTATAAAATCATAATAACTAATACAAAGGAATGCCATGTAAAAAGCACTGCAGAGAAAAATGATATAAAACATAGGAATACTTACCCAAAGGGTCCCATTATTAAAGGTGGTACAATAAATATTTTCCACTGAAATTGAAAAGAAGATAAAGATCTTATCTCTCACACAGCTTTTTAAAAAATGTGTTTTATTGCCAAAAAATGACACTGCAAATAATAAATATGTAAGTATAAATATTAAATTATATTATTATTACATCATATAAATACTCTGAAAGTATGATTAATAGGAAACATTCCATAAAGGCATAGATTTTTAAATAACTCAAGTGGTTACCCCATGGGATTGAGAAGCTTTAGTACAAATGCTTTGTAACATAATTAATATATTTGATTGTATTTAGTAATGTTCTAATATATTTTACTATATGCCAGTTCTTTATGTTACCCTTTTATTTGAGAAATATCATATACTTGATTTGTCTGCTATTTATGTATTTCCTCACATTAAATTTGAAAATAGCTAACTGATCAATTTGAAAAAGGTTCCCTACTTAGGACTTTTCAGGAATACATTTATTTACAATATACACTGGCTTCTCTTCAGATCATATAAATCTTTTGCCTTTTTAAAATAAAATTAAGTAGTGCTATTGGACTATATTGGGTTGTTTTGCTAAATTCAAGCACCTACAATCTTTTGCCAGGCTTCAAGTATGAAAAGGTCCTTCAAAGACTTCTCCAAATACAGCTTTTCTAACTGCAATGAAAAAACCTTCTCTGACAAATCAAACAAAAAAAAAAAAAA
>NDGM011176046.1:0-10525 GCA_002564305.1 Octomys mimax | reverse complement strand
CTGCTGCTGTTAAGTCCAGATCTTTTGAAACTACAAGGCTCTGTTCTTGATGGGACTGCTACCAGGAAACACAACTCCCTAGAAGTTCAGTGTATGTTACAATCAATTAATCTTTTCAAGAAAAAAAAATCTAATATGGGCTGGCGAGATAGCTCAGAGGTCTAAAGGGCCTGTTTAGGCAAGCTTTGGCAAGCTCAGGGACTGCGTTTTGAACCCCGGCGCCACATGCCACACCAACCCTGCCCCCAGAGTGGGCTAAGCCAGCCAAGAAAACAAAACAACCCCCCAAAACAAAACAAAACCAAACCCCCCAAACCAAAACCGAAAGAAAAAGACCAATAGGACACACCAAAGGTGTAGAACAGTCTGCAGCAAGTTGAGGGGAGTGATAGCATTGAATTGTCTATTTCTAATTGCAATCATCGATTTCTATGCTTGGGTGAAATTCAACAAGAGGAAAACTTTTGGAAACATGCTTGATGACTAGCCAGAGTGTCCATCAGTGACTGGATGCCCCTAGAACCTGGCCATTACTATGCTCACTGGAAGTAAGAGATCATATGCCCTAGAAAAACAATGAAGCATGGGAAACAGAAAGTTCAATAGGTTTTGGTTGCATTTAATTTTTTTCTTAGGGGCCAGAAAGATGGCTCAGTAGAATAAGTGCTTTCCTGGCAAGCTCAAGGGCCTGAGTTCAATCCCTGGTTCCAACAAAAAATAAATAAATAAATAAATAAATAAACAAGATAAATTAATTTTTTTCTTTTAAAATAAGGTCAAATTTCTTAAAGGTGATAAAGCAGAAGGAAGAACACAGGAAAAATTTGTGACAGGAATACACACACATATTTTGTTACAAAACTAATGCTTAGGAATCCAACCCAGCCCAGGCTGATGTATTTTTATTTTTTATTTTTTATCTTTTTTCAAAATTAAAGCTGACGTATTTAATGCCTAGAAAGAAACTCCAGAAGCTCACTGCTTTGAGCACAGAACAATCTGGGTGCCTATATTGTTACTTTAAAATGTTTATAAGGAAAAAACAAGGAAACCTGGTAGCTATCTTTGGGATCAACTACTTTGGCATTTACAAGGTTTCCGTGCTCATGAGTTTGTCACTGCTATGGGCTTTTTTTCCCCCTGGGCACAGAACAGTTACTGCGATGAGCAGTCACATAAAGCACAGTATAAATTTTTATTATTATTGGACGGTGCTATGGCTGGAACGGCACTGTTCTGCATGGAGGTTTTCAGACATATTATAATTACATTCTGTAGGTTTGCAAATAATGACATAACCCAGTCACCTTACTGTGGGTATGATTTATTACAAATAACAAAATATTATTATATGGAAATTAGTTTCCGACAACAGCAGACTAGAGGGGAGCTCCCCAGAGCCACTTTAATCACTGGGATGGGAACCTGGGGCATTTCAGGACCAGGGACAGCACCTGACTGCCCTCAGACCTTACTTGCTGGAAAGGCTGCTGTTGGACGCTGAGGGGAGGGGAAGGTGTGCAGGGGCAGGGCCTGGAGCAGTTGTTAATACAGCCAGAGTTCAAGGCCAAGGCTTGGGAGGAGGAGGAGGAGCTGCCACAGATTGCTTTTGATTTTTCATTTTGGCACTGCCTTCTTCTGACCTTCTCTTTTTCAGCTTAATTCTCTTTCTCTTACTTGGAAAGAAAATTGTCAACTTCAGAATCACCCATAAAAGTACACTTTCTTTTTCCACATCTTTGATAACAGGCCCTTATCTTTAAAGCAAAAGAAAAACAGTATGATCAAAGACATATGGAACCTAGGTATGTTGAGCGCATAAGCACCTTGTGCCTAAGCCTGCCCACATACTCAGGCTGGGCCTGGTACAAACACAGGCATATATTCATATCTACACACATAGATGTGTATGTATGAAGTCAATATTTATTGATCATTTAATTATTGGACATTTCCACCAACACAGAAGAGACACTTTTAAATATTTTCTCCAGTTCTTTTCTCTCTCTTTTTCCCCCTCCTCACAGTGTCCCAGACCTGACAGACCTTCCTATCCCAGTCATTTCCAGTGATTTTTGGAGATTACCTTTTGAGATAATACATTTTTTCCCAGATAAAAATACAACAATAATACCATAGCTTTCACATACTCTTAGTGTTCCCACATAGCCTATGGAGGAAAACCAATAACCCCATTTACCTGAAGAGGAGGAACCAGGTCAGCAACTTTCCTAAGGTCAGAGAGCAAAAGGAGAACTCAAGCTCTGGTTTCTAAGTGTCTTAATTGGAGTAATCTTGCTGCTCTGTGGGCATTCAGGGTGAGTTGGGGGATGGCAGCCATCCAAGTGTAGGCCCAGGAGCCAGGCTGAAGCAGAACGGGGCTCCAGTTTCTTTTTTCCCTCATGCTGGGAGTTCTGAACTCTATGGCCGAACCCTGGCTTTTCTCATTATTTTGTGTCTGCATTCACAGACTGGGACAAACGGATCACACGACTTATTCAGTCCCCAAATGTACTGTCCAAACATTTCTTTGCCTCTGTCTATATAACTCCCAGGTTGGAAATGGAAACAGGGGAGGGAGGCAGAAGAAGCAAAGGAGAGCAAGAGGGTCCTTTGTGTACAGCAGAGCAGTACCAACTCTTATTAAAGCATTCTGGGGGTGTGGCGAGGCAGAACTTAGAGTCAGCTTGTCATGATCTCAGAATCAGCACGGAACTGCTTTCACTTAAACTGATTAGAGAGCTGAGAGTTTTGAGAAAGCCTTCTGCCTATCCCACTTTGGAGGAGGGTGTTTAGTGATATCTTTTTTTGACGTTGGTGCCCAAAGTTTTGAAAGGATAAGTGCATTAAGATTTTAAACAGTAGGAAAGCAATCACTCAGTGACATTTAATAACATTAATGCAGTGGAATTATGGAATTATCACAGTAATATGGATCTCAACCCCAG
The DNA here is from genome assembly GCA_002564305.1 of Octomys mimax. Classification (NCBI taxonomy): domain Eukaryota; kingdom Metazoa; phylum Chordata; class Mammalia; order Rodentia; family Octodontidae; genus Octomys; species Octomys mimax. The sequence goes on along the minus strand of NDGM011176046.1, from coordinate 7,577 downwards.
TTTCCTTTCAGTGATTAGAGGATTCCTGACCAATTAGCATGAAACATTTTGCTGCAGCTTGGGGTAAATTTTGAAGCAGTCTCTGCAAAACCAGAAGCCTTTCCTTAGTACCTCATAGGCGAATCCTACCTTTTCCTGCCTCATTCCTGAGGAAGATGCTGAGGCAGTTGAGTTTGTGCCCACTCTATATTGTGGTTGCCACTTTTCTGGTTCAGCATCACCTCCATTCCCTCCCCACACCTTGTAAACATGTTCAGTGAGTTCTTTCCCTCATTTATCCTCCTTAACACAAGACATCTTCTACCACCCTGTGTTTTCTTCCTTGAAATAGATTCCTTCCAGGATGCAGCCAAGTAAGGAACCTGGCTCTGTCTGAGTCAGAGCACTTCCAGCTGGGTCTGAAGGTGGGCATACAAAATGCCCAGAGACACAGACCTCGGATCAACAGCAACGTGCACTCACTCCTACAGAGTCACATGTGTGGAGTGCACTATCTGGGCCTCGTCATGCTTACCCTTCCTCCTAGAGAGCACTGGGGCATGGTGCCTTACCTGAAGGAGGTGGAGAGCAGAGTGAATGGCCTAGGACCAGATTCTGCAGACGAATCTGAGCTCTGCAAGAATGGAGCAGGTTACTTCTTTCTACCTAAATTTCCTTAAATGCCAATATGGCAGGTAAGCATCATAGAACCCATACTATAGCGATAAGGTGAGGGGTGGATGAGTCTTTACACATATCCTGTAAAGCATTTAAGAAAATGCCTAAAATGAGGGAAGCATTCTACTTAGGCTTGGCTCCACACTTCTGACCACGCTCACACCTTCTTTGCCAGGAAGAACACCTCTGTCCAGCACAGCCAGTGTCCCTGGGTGGAATTTCTGGAGGGTACACTGGGCAGGGAGCACACCTCTTGTCTTGCCTTCTGTGCTCACCCCTGTCTCCCCCCAGGCCTGGCAGTCCAGCAGGAATGTCTTGCAGGCACGTGACAGCCTCTTATGGCTGAGCTGCGAGGCATAAAGGGATTTATGGCTGTAAAGCCACATCTCACTCCAGCTCACATCCGGGGAGTGCATCCTGGCTCTCTGCTCCCAGCTGTGCACTAGCAGACCTGGTGCTGCACAGGGAACATGCCAGCTTCCCTAGCCAGGGATCTGGGTCCCAGGGCCCAATTGGAGCCCACCAGTCCCCATGCCACAGGATCTCCTTAGTACTCCCCTTCCATTTTCTCCCCACCAGGGGAGGGAGGAGGAGGCAGTCTGAGCCACCACACCAGGCAGTGACAATTAAGCCCATTCAGAGCCCATTCATTTGCATGCAACTCCTCACTAGGCGGAGAACACTCAACCTGTCATTATCTCTTGGCATAGCTGGTAACCGTGCCACGCGGCTGTGGGGATGGCAGCTTCCTTTCTTTGGGTGCTGCCAGGCAGGATTGATGAAGGGCCTGGAACCTTTCCTCCTGGCCTAGCTGGCCCCTGTAGGAGGCCAGGAGGCCAGAACTGGAGGGGGAGGGAGAGACGGGATGAGGTAACGGGACCCTGTGGACCCACTGTGCTTGGGCACTGTGGAGGGTCTGGAAAGGACATGGGGGGGACGGAAGGGAGGACAGGAACCATCTGAGGGCAGTTCCCACCTCCTCAGCTGGAATTTATTGAACGAGATTCTCCCTTGAAAAGTATTAAAAGCCACCATTTTTCTGCACACCCACAGAGCAGGCTCTGTAGCAGCTGTTCCTGCACAGGCCCTCCAGCTGCTCCCTGCCCCCAGCCAGCAGCCACGACTTCTCTCCGTCCCTCCCCCACCTCCAGCTCTAAATAAACCGTAGAAAGATCCAAATGCTCCTGGGCCTTGGTGTGCTGGTCCGGCCTTTCTGTTCATAGAAAGTTAAAGACAAAGCTCTCATGACAAACCTCTTCCCTTCACCGGTCAATCCTAAAGGCAGGGCACAAAGGCCAGGAGTACTGCTGGGGCAGACAGGGGGAGCAGAGGCCTCAGAGTGGAGACCTCTTTCAATCTTTAGAAGCTAAGCAACAGGAGTTCTCTGGGATGGGGACAAGCCCACATTTGGTGAGAAGGGGTGGGACTCCCAGGAAGGACCCGGAAGCAGTACATTGGCTCAAATGTTTGCCAGCCTCTGCCAAGATCAGAATTTCACTACCTGGGTTTTGCTGCTTTCATTTAAAACTTCAGTTCTGGTTTAAAGTTCAAATGCCCCTAGAAGCAACACTGTGAGGTGTGCCCAGTCATTTGCCCCTGAATAATCACACCTTTCTGCAACCTCTTTTGAGAATAAGCACTGGTTATAAACAAAGGGGAACCACAGGCAGGAGGATACCATGCTCTGAACAGAGGGTGCTGGCTCTACCCGCAGGAGGGAAACCACTCAAGTGAGGAATATGGGAGTGGAGGCTGGGCCTTCCACATGACTCCCCCACCCCCAGCAGTTTGATTTGCTTCTCCTTGCAGCACTCTGGCACTCTAGGGTCCAGGGCAACCAGCTGAGCACCTTCTATCCTGGGATTACTCCTCCTAGGACAGCAAGGCCCTGTGTCCAATTCTGAATAGAAGCTGTGGGAATAAACTTCCAGGCTCACCCCATTTCCCGCCACTGGGATGGCACTGCACCCCTACACAGCCACCCCAAGGTTCGCTTTGAAAGACATAGATACATTGCAAGGACGGTTGTATTCCCTGCCTCCTTTCCACCTCAGTATCACAACCTCATCCGGGCCTGGCTCAGAGGCACCACCTTTTGGTGACCTCTAGAGACTGGAAGTCCAGTTTCCCTGTGGGCAATGTCTAGACTAGGGCTAGCTGTGTCCCCACTGCTCCCAGCAAGCCCTGGGTACTGGGGCCCGATGTGGCACAGTATCAGAGCTGGGGTGTCTCTGTCTTCCAGCTGCCAGTGCCTCCTGGTGGGAAGGGTGTTCTTCTTTAGACTGCGGCGGTCTGTGCAAGGCTGGGCATACAGCAGGTGCCCTGTGAGAATCTGCTGAGTGGTTGTCAGTCCCTGCTCTTGAGTCACTTACATTCTGTGTGGGAAGAAATGACACACAGTAGCAATGACAGCCCCCATCATGATGCCCTGAGAAGCTGACGCCGAGTTCACCAACCTGGCCATGGTGGGGTGTCGGCAGCTTCCGGCTCCTGCACATTCTCAGTGGCTTCTACCCTCCTACTAAAATCGAGCTGCTCTTGGTCCTAATTTTGTCCATCTGTGGTTCCATTCTTCTACTGAAACAGCGTCCTCAAGACTGAAGGAAATCCATGTGTAAATTTCCCAGTGATTAAGAGCTCTGAGTCAGGAGTATTTGAATCATCATTCTGTCATTTACTGTGGGATCGGGGCAAGTTAATTTCTATAGGTTACAGTTTCTTTATCTGTAAAATGGGAATAGTGAATTGCTTATGTCAAAGTTGGCCATGAAGATTAAATGAGATACTAGGGAGAATGTGCTTAGTTCAGTGCCTGACATACACCAAACAATAAATCTCTGATATTTAATATTACCATCTCCTAGAGCATAAGGCTAATGTCCTAAGAGAATGTTGCAGAATTCAACAGGAAAGATTTTAAATTCCAAAAAGAAAGTTAACTCCTGTCTTTCAGTAAGGTAGAAAAGCAGAATCATTCTGGGTGAGAAATGCCAGCACTCAATAAAAGCCAGGGAAAAGAGGTCATTTCCTGAAGGGTATTGAAATCTGAGGTATTTGTGAGAAGGTTAGACACTGTCACTACCACCAGCAGCAGCTCCGATTTATTGAAGACTACCATACATGGTATTTTACTTGTTGGTATTTCGAGACAGGTATTAGTATGCCCACTTAGTTGATGAGGAAGCTGAGTGGACAGGTGATTTGGCCAGGGCTCAGTGGCTGGGCACTGGCAGAGTTGGCATGCAAACCCAAGCCTGGCACGCACGAAACTCAGGTCTTCCTAAACACACTGCCTCCTGCGCACACATGACTCAGAGCATGAGCTCCTTGCAGGTAACGCAAGCATCTCACTATTGTCATGAGTCCTAGGGCATTTGTCTGGTGTCTGGCCCATGGGCAGAGTGCAGCATGTGATTACTGCACAGAACACCTAGTGGCATTGAATCTATTTCCTGAACCAGCAGGTGGGCAAGTGCCAGTCATGAGAAGTGCCCCAACACAGCTGTAGCTCCCAGACCTTTGTCTCCTGGGAGAGGAGGACAAATTCACCAAGCATGTTTCTGAGCTCCTTGCTGCCAACTTGACCTCTTGCTGTTTTGGGGCTGCCACACAGAGCTCTGCCTCCCTTGTGGTGCCCTCCTCTCTTCCCTCACCTCCAAGGCTGGATTAAATTGCAATGAGCAACAAGACCCTGCTTGGTGGGCCCTGCTCATGAATAGGAAGCCAGGCTTCATGTTTTAGAGGCAATTCTTTCCTGGCCGGCCAGGCTATGGGGCCGGGCTCATCAAGACAGTTGTTTGTTTATTTGCATTCATAGGGGGCAAGCTGGCCTGTTTCTAAGGCGTGTTTTTCTTTGTTGAGTCCTGCTCCCTCTGTACCTTTCCTACCAGCTCTGGCTTCTCTCAAGGGCTCCACTGGCAGCCGAGATGGGACACTCAGTGGCATGACTGTCCCAGGGGTCCAAGATGGAAAAAAGCTCTCTCCCATGTCAGTCTGTCTGTCCATACCTCCTTGGCAACAGGGCCTGTCTGGGACCCAGGGCTCCCTGCCATGGGGATGCATTACCTCTAGGGACAACCACTGTCTAGCCTGTGGCACAGGCTGTCTATTGGATGTGGTTTGGGGACAGTCCTCCTGACTAGAGCTTCCCTGCTTCTCCCTTTTCTCCCTCTCTTCCTGATTTCAGATCTCCCAACCCTTCTCCTTGTCCCTACTGCCTACCCCCACTCTACCCTGGGGTAGTCTGGCCAGCATTTCCCAGAATGACTAACGAGGCTACAAAGATGGAGCCCACTGTGCCCTCATCACTCGAGCTCAGCCCAGGCCTCCTATCTCCACCCCTGTCCTAATCCCCATCAGAGGCTCAGGGAGCCTCTCTCTGCAGCAAGCCCTCTTGCCCAGAATGCAAGGATGAGGCGGATCAGAGCACTTAAGCAGAGGCCTCCAGCCAACTTTCATTTACTCTGCCACCTGGCTTCTTTTAGTCCTGGGCTCATGGAGTCTGTCATTGTTGGACTAAATTTCCCCATTTAGGTCAGGAGAGCTTTGGAGGGTAGAGAGGAAGTGTGGGAGGAGGAGGAGTGGGGCCAAAGACAGAAGTGACTGGAGGGATAGGGACAGACTGGAGCTGGGCAGGGGGCTGCTGACTGGTCAGCTGTCTGGTGAGCATCTCCTGCCCTAACTCCTGTGTTAGAGCCCTGGCTCCGCTCCCTGCGATCTGTTGCCTCATTTAACCTTCTGGAGCCTCAGAGCTTCCTTCTGTCCCCCGAGGCCAACCTCAGCCTCTGCATGGGCTACCGTAAGAAGCAGAGACTGCAGGCATGCAGACCCTGGCCCTGGCATAACAAGTGCTCCAAACATGCCAGTGCTTATGCTTAGTACGCTTGGGTCACAATTCTACACTCTGCGAAATGAGGAGAGCTGGGCTCTACCGCTGGGCACATGGGAAATTATTCAGCAGTGGTCACAGGATGCTCTAGAACGCTATGGTGCCCTTCCTGACTGAGGTCTCGTGTGCCATGCCCTGGGCACTCCCGCTTTCTCAGGATTATTTTCTTCTCTCCCCAGATCTTCCTGCAGGTAAATTCTGAGGCCTGGAAGCCAGGAACCTGGGCTACTTCCTTTTCTTCCATAACCTCTAGGGCTTCCTGGAAGAGTCCACTGTCACTACTTCCTGCTGGCAGCAGGCAGGCACAGAAGGACAAACTGCCACCCCGCTTGTCCACACGCTATTAATTCACCCTCTAAAGTGAGCAAAAACTAACTTCCTCTAATTTCAGCTACTGATTGCAGCTTTAACCTTAAATTAATGTGATCTCTTTTCCACATAATGCTGCTTCCAGTCAGGGGACAGCTATAAACTACAGAATATTCTCTTTCTCTTAGCTATACTCTTCTTTAAAAAGTCATTTTTCATCTGGCGCTGCAGCCTCCACCCACTCCTTCATGGGCCCACCCGGACTCGCTGGGGCCCTCCGATGGCTCTGGGAGGCAGAGCCCTCTGTCTGCCGGGTGATGGACGGGGTCTCACCATCTCCTTGCGTTTCCTCTTGCCAAAGCGAGCCTACCTACCACTGCAGCCCAAAGAGGGACGCTTGGATGCTGAGTCTGAGGTCTGTTTTCTTTAAAATTGCTAATCAGGTGACAGCTTCTCCACGTGGGAAGGCTTTTCTGTGGAAGGTGCCTATTCTGTGGGCCGCGGATGGAGGTGCGATTTGGATAAACAGTTTAGGGAAACGGCACTGAGCCCTTTAATCAGTCAACTTTCCACATGCCGGGCAGAGTGCTAAGCAAAGGAAATACAGATACAGCCTCCCTGAGCTTCAGCCCTGGCCTTAGGAAGCTCCCCGTCCACTGCAGTGCTGGCGCCACAGGCTCTAAGCTCTGCGCGCAAGCTGCCCAAAAGACAGCCTCATGAAGAGACCCAGCTGACTGGAGGGAGCTGGGAGGGAACTAACTGGCTTGCTGTGTCCCTGTCCCTTTATCTGCTTACACTCACATGGCCTCTGGGTGTTCCGGGTGTTTCAGAGGAAGAGCAGGGAGCTCACTCACCTGGAGTGGAAAGTGAGGTGCACCAGCTCTAGGGAGAAGGCTTCCATGTGAGACTGTGCTAGCTGGGGTTCTACACTCATGCCCCTAACCAAATCAGCTGCTGGGGACCAGAGCCCGCTGTGCACTGAGGCATCCGCAGGACACAGACTGCAGCTCAGATGGGTCAAAAGCAGAGGCTTTGGTGAAGGGAACTGCTGCAGAGGTGTGGGCAGGACTGAGGAGGCGCCCAGCCCCACAGCTGGTGGTAGGCAGATACCCAGCACCTTAATTCAGGCTGGGGGAGACCCAAGATAGCAGGTGGAGGAAGCCTGGCTCCCGGCAAGCGAACAGTCGGGGGTTGCATCAGACCTTAACAGCACAATGGTGAGGGTAGGGTAGGAAACAGGCTAAGTCTCCTTGTACCCAGAAGCCATCTTGGGTAGGAAGAACCAGGGAGCTTGGTCAGTAAGGCGGGATCCTGAGAGAGAAGGCAAGCTTCATAAGAGCATGGATGAAATCCCAGCAGATCTCTTAAACAGAAAGCCACCACACTCTATGGGCTTAAGACCCCTCCCCGCCTGTGTCAGGAATGGGAAGTCTCGATCAGTGGTGTCCCGTGAGGAGAAGATGCTTGGAGGTGTTCTAGAGTATAGATTTTCACATGTGGCACGCACCTTGAAACCTGCTGGGTTAGGACACGGAGAGACCCGGGGCAGAAAACAAGGAGGGAGATAGGCACCAACGAATAAGAGATTTAGCAGCAGGAAACTGCGGACTACAGCAATCTCACAATAAAGTCATGACCTCAGCACTAAGTACTCTGCTGTGGTTAACACAACCTTGGACATAGCTGTAACTATTATTGAATAATTTTTTTTTTTTTTTTTTTT
>NDGM011176045.1:0-10405 GCA_002564305.1 Octomys mimax | reverse complement strand
GTCTGACCAGTAGGAGGGATTTTTTTACTGGGATGGTGCACAACACTCAACAGATGGACAGGCTCCACTAGGTAGGGAGGATGGTGGATGTTGGGCTGCAGACAAGTTTTGATTTCCATCTTCTGTTTGAAGGATTAACTTTGTCTTCACTAGTCAGGTGTGCATTCAACAAATTTGTGTTGCATGCCAGATCCAAAGATGACTAAAATCAGTTCCTACTCCCACTACAGTTACCACTGAGAAAGCTGCTGCTCCAAAATTAGTCACAGACATTTGATTTAAAATTAGATGTCATTTCTTTTCCAGGAGGGGACTTTGAAAAACTTCTGGCCAGAGGGGCAGGGGCAGAGTTTTCTGAGATGTGATAGGGCTAAGGAAAATGCTCTAAAGGAGGCATAATGGAGGAAGGAGATGGAAGAAGGAAGGGAAAGGAATATCTTAGCCCTTTTTGTGATGCTATAACTGGGTGATTTATAAAGAGCAGAGATTTATTCCTTATAGTTCTAGAGGCTGGGAAGCTTGAGATCAAGGGTTAGCACCTGATGAGGATTTCTTGATGCATTGTCCATTACAGAAGACAGAGGAACAAGACAGTGAATAAGAGGGATGGAGTTGGGAAAAGAAGAGAAAGGGAAGGGGACCAAACTCATCCTTTCATTAGGAAGCCACTTTGGAAATAGCGGCACTGAGCCATAGCATTAGTTGGCTTTCCTGCTTCTGGGACACAATGCACAACACTGACAGCTTAAAGGAGAAGAGGTTTTAATTTGGCGCACAAATTAAGAGGCTTCATTTCATAATCAGCTGGCTCCAAGGCAAAAACCCCATGGTGAAAGAATGTGGTAGAGAAAAGCTGCTCATTCCACAGTGGTTGAGAAGCACAGGACATGGGTGGAGCACCAGGGAGAGACATACCCGAAAGTATGCACCCCTGGATCTACCTCCTGCAACTCGGGGCCACCTCCTAACAGCACATTCAGCTATAATCATCAGTGAACTGATCCACTGATGAGTTTAGTGTTGCCATGCAGCTACTTCTGTATTGGTCTCTTAATCCAGTTGGCAATCATGACCATCATAGCCATTCACCTAATTACCACTTAAAGGTCCCACCTCTCAGCACTATTGCATTAACAACTAAGTTTCCAACACAAGAATTTTGGGGGGCACCTACAAACCACAGCAAGGGAACAAACAGAAAGGGATGTCTTTTACAGGCCCTTCCCCACCCCTTCCCATTTGTGGAGCAAGGGAACATGTTCGGTGGGAAAGTCACCCCTTTAAGTTCTTGATGCCTGGGACCCCACCTAAAATCCAGAGAAAGAACTTCCTGGATCTCTTCAGATCTCAATGAACCTTTATTCTTAACCACCACAGAGCAGCGGGGGTGGGTAGGAGGGAGGGAGCAGTGAATAGAACCTTGTGCACCACTGATCCGTAGAACTCTCGACCTTGAAACTAAACCTCTGATTTCTCCTCCAAGAAGGAACAACTCATGACTGGGGATGGAAGGACACAAACTCAACACATGTCATCGGAGCTGTAAGGCCAGTTTCCACATGTCCAGTATCAACGAGACTTTCTCCCTAACCCTGTCAGCTGATGCGCCAGCAAAATTTTAATCAGATAGGTTTCTGTGTAAGTGACAACTGAACATGACCACTGCTTTTCACAGTCTGTCTTTGTCTCACACACACTAAACTTTCGTAAGCACAAAAGACATGAAGTGGGAGTCACCCCACCTTCTACCCTACCCAAGCTTCAAAAACAAATAAAACCACTTTCCAAACAGAGGCCAGGGAAGGAAAGAGAAAGAAAAGGAGCTCAGCTTTTCTCTTCTTTATGGAGATTCCCTGGGCCTCTGGTGGACAAGACGTCCCACTGTCTATCATTCCACATCCATTGTGCACCAGTCACACATAGGTCCTGAGGAGACCCTGTCTCTGCTGCTCAAAGGCCTAACCACTAGTGAGAAAGAATGTGCAAATGAGGTGAGATCAAAGGCTGTCAGGTGTCAAAAGGGAAACAGGTACAGCACACAGGAGGGGATTCCATAGAGAATCTATTGTTAGAGGAGGTGGGAAGAAAAAGTTTATTTAAAAGGTAACTTTAAAAAATTACTTAATTTTTAAAGAGCAGTTTTGAGTTCATAGCAAAATTGAGAGGAAAGTCAAAACAGCTCTCTCCCCTTTGCCTCACAGTGTACTGCTCTCACTGTCCTCACCCCCCATCAAACACTATGTTCTTACATTTGATGACCTACGGTGACCTGTCATTACCACCTAAAGTCCAGAGTGTGCATTAGGAGTCACTCTTTATTTATGTATTTATTGAGGTGGGGGGCTCAGGCCACCTTGAGGGCGGAGCTGGCACAGCATGTGGTGCTGGGGATTGAACTGCAGTCCCTGCGCTTGCCTAAGCTTACCTAAGCAGGCACTTTAGACCACACAGCTGTCTCACCATCCCTCACTCTTTTTATTTAAAGAAAAAAATTAAAACCACATTTTGAAACAAGATAATAGAAGAGCAACAATGGTTAATACATTGTGTATTGTTGCCTTTAAATTACTCAGAGCACAACATATTGGCATTTAATTATCCAAATAATATTACCACAAATCTTTTTCAATTAATTAAGAGAAATTAGTAGTGTAAGTATCTATCTATCTATCTATCTATCTATCTATCTGAATGAGGCTAAATGTCTTCCAGTTAATGCATTTGGCACCTTTGTCAAAGATAAGATGGCTGAGTATGTCTGGAGTTGTTTCTGCATCTTCTAATCTGTTCCATAGATCTTGAGATCTACTTTTTTGCCCATACCACACTGTTTTTATCACAGTAGCTTTATAGTATAATTTTAAGTCAGGGATTGTGATGATGTACCCTGCCTTGCCTTTGTTGCCCAGAATTACCTTTGCTATTCTAGATTTCTTCAGTATTGTTTTCTCTAATTCTGTGAAATATATTATTGGAATTTTGATCAGAATTGCATTAAATCTGCATAATAGTTTTGGAAGCATGGCCATTTTCATTATATTGTTCTTCATACCCAAGAGCAAGGGATAGCATTCCATCTTCTGATATTGGCTTCAATCTTCTTTCTCAGAGTAGTACTGTAGTTTTCAATGTAGAGGTCTTTTACAACCTTCATTAGATAGATTTCTAGGTATTTCATGTTTTGAGATGCTGTTATAAAATGTGCTGTTTCCCTAATTTCCCTCAGGAAGTTTGTTATTCATGTACAGGAAGTTTATTGATTTTTTTTTAGTGTTTTCTTTGTATTTAGCTATGCTACTGAATTTGCTTAGTGGAGTTTTGGCAGTCTTCTATGTATAGTATCATGTCATCTCAAATAATGATAATTTAACTTGTTCCTTTCCTCTCTTTATTATTTTACTTCTTTCTCCTGTCTCATTGCTCTGGCTAATGTTTCCAGGACTCTGTCACATAAGAACAGAGCCAGTGGACATCCTTGTCTTCTTCATGATTTTAAAGTGAAAGCTTTCAGTTTTTGTCCATTTAGTATGTTGACTGTTGGTTGGTCATAGATGGCTTCTATCAGATTGGGATAAAGAATTTTTATTCCAATTTTCTGTAGGGTTTTTATCATGAATAGTGCTGGACTTTGTCAAAAGCTTTTTGTGCATCTATTGAGATGATCACACAATTTTTGTCCTTGGCTCTGTTAATATGGTATGTTACATTTATTGATTTACATATGTTTGAACCAAGCTTGCATTCTTGAGATGAATCCTACTTGGTTATAGTGTATAATCTCCTTGATGATGGGCTTGTGGGTTAGCTCAGTTGTTTAAAGCACCTGCTTTGGCTAACTCAGTCAAGTGCAGGGGACCACAGTTCGATTCCCAGCTCCACAAGCCGCATTAGACTCGCCCTTAAGGCAGCGTGAGCTAGCAAAAAACAAACAAACAAACAAAATCCTTCTCCTTCATGATTTGCTGCATTCTGTTTGTCAGTATCTTAATTAGGATTTTTGCTCTATGTTCATTGAGAAAATTAGCCTGTAATTATCTTTCTTAGTTGATTATTTTCCTCTTTTTGTATTAGGATAATGTTTGCTTCCAAGAACAAATTTGAGAGTATTGCTTCCTTTTCAATTTCATTAAAGAGTTTGAGAAGTAGTGGTGCTAGGTCTTCTCCAAATTTCTTGTAGAATTCAGCAATGAATCCATCAGGGCCTGGGCTTTTTTTTTGTAGGTTTTAATTACATCTTTAATTTCATTGATTGATATTGGCTTAGGATTTTTATGTCTTCTTGATTCCGATTTGGTAATTCATATGTATTTATGAATTGGTCCATTTCTTATACATTTTGTCTTATTAAAATATAAATTCTCAAAGTAAGTATAATAATCTTCTGGATTTCTTCAGGGTCTGTTAATATTTCTCCTTTTTCATTCCCAATTACATGAATCTGAGTTTTCCTTTCCTATTTTGATAAGGTTGGCTAAGGGTTTGTTGATTTTAGTCTTTCAAAGACTCTTGATTCAACTCTTCAATCCACTGATTCTTTGTATTGTTTTATTAGTCTCTGATCATTAATTTCTGCACTGGTCTTTGTAATTTCCTCCTTTATACAAGCTTTTGGGTTAGCCTGCTCTTCTTTTTCTAGAAGTTTGAAGTTCACCATTAACTTGTTTATTTGCACTTGCTCTGTCTTCCTGATATGTATATTCACTGCTATAATTTCCCTCTTACAAATGCTTTCATTGTGTCACATAAGTTCTGGTATGTCATACTGTTATTATCATTTAATTGCAGAAACTGTCTAATTTCTTCTTTAATTTCATCAGTGACCTATTTGTAGTTCAGGAGGATGATATTTAATTTCTGTGTGTTTATGATGTTCCTGTGGACTCTTTTACCATTGAGCTCCAATTTCATTGCACAATGGTCTAATATACATGGAATAATTTCAATTTCTGTGCATTTACTTGAGCATGTTCTATGAACTAGTATGTGTTCTAGTTTGGAGAATGTTCCCTGTGTAGCTGAGAAGCATGTGCATTCTGATGTGTGTGGAACACTCTGCTATACTGTTTTACTTAGACACCTACTAAGTCCATTTGTTCCAAAGTTTCGTTTAGTCCTAATATTTCATTGTTACATGTCTAGTTGGCTTGTCTTTTTGTACCAGTGGGTTATTGAGCTCCCCTCAATACCATTGTATTGGCGTTTGATTTTTCTTTCTTTTTTTAGCAGGCTCAGCCTGCCCTGGGGGCAAGGTTGGCATGGCATGTGGTGCCTGGGATTCAAACCTCAGTCTCTGCACTTGCCTAAGCTTGCCTAAGCAGGTGCTTTAGTCCACTAAGTTATCTCGCCAGCCCTTTATTTAATTTTTTATGTGCATTAATATTTGTTTTATATAGTTGGGTGCACTGGTATTCGTTGCATATATATTGATGATTGTTATCTCTTCCTCTTAGATTGTTCCCTTTACAAGGATGTAGTGACCGTCTTTATTTCTTCTAATCATTCTTGGCTTGAAATTCACTCTATCTGCAAATAGAATAGCTACTTTGCTTTTCTCTGGGTTCCTATCACACAGAGTACTATTTTTATTATTTGACTTTCAGTCTATGAATTTCTTCTATGGATTCAATGTGTTTCTTGTATGCAATATATTGTTGGATCTTTGATTCTTGATCCATTCTGCCAGTCTCTGCCTTTTGATTGGTGAATTGAGACCATAAAATTGACAGTTATAACTGATATGTATTGACATATCCTTGTCACATTATTTTCCTGTTGTTGGCTCTGCCTCTTTTTTCCCTTCCCTCTGTTTAATTGAATGGCATAATTACCATCTTAGTATCACACAGCATTTTCACTGACTGAAAAAACCCTCTGTAGGTTTTTTCAGAAGAAAAAGCAACTTTCGTGTGCTGCTAAGTAAATGTTGCTTTCTAGAAGAAGGACCAGCTGGAAACACAGTCACCAAGGGTCAAACACCACCATGCTGTAGTGGAAACAGATGGAACATAAGGCTTGATGTGTCACACAGGGCGGGGAAACAAAAAGGTGGGACCATGGCAGACTTGTGTATCACAAACTAGATTTGCATAGGATTAGAATGAGTAGTTCTCAGCTGCCCAGAGGAGAGATGAGGAAACCTGATTTAGGCAGAGTGAAAGGTATAGTATCAGCAAACATAAGTTCAGAAAGCCTTCTTGGTGACTGCTGCTACTAAGAACAAGGGGGGAAAGCATTTTCCAGCTTCCTAGCTTGAGTTCCCTGTCTCACAGCCCTGAGACAGGGAACTGCAATAGAAGAGCTGCCCACTCTTGCTAGTACAGGCCTGTAACATCTCTCCTCTTAGAGGACTGTATCCACTGGGTAGTAGATTATTTCTTGAAATGTTCCATGATGTTAATACCTCTGAGCTACTTATGTGAGGTGTATGGGAGGGCAGAAGGAAAATTTAAAAAAAAAAACCAAAAAAACACCTCAGAGAGGAGCATGGAGACTAGAGACAATTGAGGACAAGGAGACAATTGTTTCTGCAAGCCCTGAGCTGCAGTGCCCACACTCAAGAGGAGCCTCAGAGAGGAAGGCTAAGGCCTGATAAACCTGCTTCCAGCCCCAGGAGCTGCATAACCAAGAAATTGGGAATAAGAGTGCAGTCCTGCTATGACAAGACAGGCCTTCTCAGATACGCGGAGCTACTTCAGAGCCTAGGACTTGGGTCTTACAATAACCAAGATCCCCAGAGTTCAATTTCTTGCCTGCTCTGTAGACTAAAACTGGGGACTGAGATGAGTAGACAGATGTAATTAAAGAGCACATTGTTTTGTTGCCAGTAATTCTTTCTGATACCCACAGTCTGGATCTCAGCAATCACCACAGTTCCAGCACTCAGCTAAGAGGATCTGCGGCAGGCGGGACACGTGGAGGTGATGTGCACTATCTCTTCATACAACTAGTGGGTAGCCTACTCTGGTGCTTGGGCCTGTGTCCCCAAAGACTCCTAGGCTGGATGCTAGGAAGGGGGCGACACTCCAAGCTTTCATTACCTTTTTGTCTTGGTTTGGATTTTTTTTTTTTTTTTCTTTTTTCTTTTTTTTGAGACAGGTTCTCGTCCTGCAGTTCAGATTGGCCTTAAGTCCTGCCTCAGCCTCCTGAGTGCTGGAATTACAGGAGTGCACCTCACTTGGCTTGGTTTTGATTTTTTAATGTTCACAGTGCAAACGAAAATACTGAACAGTTCGTTGAGACGTCTAACCAACCTATGTCTGTAACTGTAACGAGGCAGCGCAAGCGTCAAGCTAAACCAGGCCCGGCGCAGGAACGCTGCGCTTGCGCACAGCGGACATCGAAGCCGCGCGCCCTCAGTGTGGTGGGCGGGGACTGCCCGGGCATCCGGGTCCCACACCCCGCCCCCGCTGCATGAATGAGAGGCGGGCGCCCGCCCCTCCCCCGCCGGGCCCGCCCCTCGCCGGGGGCCGCCGCACACAGTCGGCCGCCGCCACCACCTCAGCTGTGCTGGGTCTTCGCTGACTGACTGGTCGCCCGCAGTTCTCCGCCCGCAGCCGGCCGCCGACAGCCGAAGGTCTCACACGTCCACCGCCACCGTCACCGCCGGAGCGCCAGAGTAAGTGAGCCAGCAAGGACACAGGCACCCCGGGCCGCCGCCCCCGGCCTGGGATTTAGGGGACTGGGCGGGTCCAGTCCGGGATGCTGGAGAGGACGCGGGCCACGCCAACACCCCACACGCTGAGCTTCTGCGGGCCCGGCGGGGAGCGGAAGGCTGGGACCGTGGCCGGGACCGAGAGGGGCGCGGGCTAGGGTCCGGCGCTGCGGGGGATGAGGAGCGGCGGGGCTGTCGCGGGAGGTCACGGAGAACAGGTTGGCCGCCCCCTCGCATCCCCGCTGCCAGAGCCCCGGCGCCGGTCCCTGGACGTGGGAGGTGGCAGCGGCGAGCCGGGAGGCTTGGAGGATGGCGAGGACCGCCGCTCCGCGGTGGCGGTGGGGACGCGCCTTGGGGGGCGCGGCGTGGCAGTGTTTTCCTCGTCCCGATCCACTCCTCTCTTTTCTTTGTGGTGCTTGTCTGGTGCTTGGTTGCTAGTGTGCAAGGCATTGATCAGCGTGGAGACGTCTTTCCTTGGCTTCCTCGTTAATGAAAGTCATCTGGTGGCCTCATTATCTGTGGGTGGGGGGCGTGTGTGCTCCTGCAGGCCAGAGAATTAAGGACCCTTCTTTGTTTCTGGCGATGTAGTGTGTGTGTGAGCATGTGCGCGTGTGTGTCCCCCGTGAAATGAGAAAATCAAAGATCATCAGAAGGGAAAAAAGGGATAACTTCACACCTATATCTCATTCCGTTTCTGATACTAATTCATATCGCAGTTTTTTGTTTCTCACTGCTGTAAAACCAATGGGTTTGGTTAATTGCGAATTTATGTCCGTATCCTTATCTGTCTGTATTCAGAACACCTTGATTTTGAGGATCTAGTTAATGATAATATAGTCATATCTACGTGCATAGAACACTCCAACGTACAGGACACTTCTTTCTGGGTTTGGTTTGTGGGTAATATATCTTTATACTTATGTATGTCTCTATAGGAATACTCCAGCATATCTAGGACACTGTTTTCTTGGCTCTTCACTAGAGGCAGATTTTGTTTCTTCTGCCTCTCTGTGTTAATAAGAAGGTGGTCCAGCAGGTTCTTTTCTACCTCCTTGTTTTGTTTTGTTTTTCCTTAATGCTTTGGCCAAGAGTTTTATTGCATATTACCTTGGCATGCGCCCTTGCTTTGATCTGAATTTTCCTGTGTTCTGTTGTCTGGTTGTGCAGCCCAGCTCAATGGCTCCTCTTACAGGTCTACTGAAAAACAGAACACCTTTTTCATTGTCCTCCCTTGAGAGGGCAGAAAGCTCTGCAGGTCCCGTAGACTTGGACTCAGTAGAACTGCCTGCCTTACTGTTGTCCTGGTAAAAAGTTATGAGCAGTTACAGTTGATGTAGACCAGTTAAAAAGATGCCATTGTGATAGCATGACTTATTCCTTGATACTTTGTTTTTAAACCAAAGTATTTAGATTTTAGAAGATAGTTGTTTTGGTTGGGTGATGATTTTCACTTTTTTATCCTAATTTTACAGTGATGGAAAAATTATAGTTATAAAAATATACCTCAAAAATATTTATTATGCTCTTTTGATTCAAAATAGTGATGGGGCAGAGTAGTCAGGCATGTTGGTCAAGCTGTAGTCCTAATGTCTGAGACAAGCAGATTACAAATTTGGGGTTAACCTGGGCAATTTACTGAGAGCCTATCTCATTAAAATAAAAAAGGACTAGGGATGTAGTACAGTGCTAAAGTGCTTGTCTAGCATGTGTGAGGCCTTGGGTTCAATCCCTAATAGTGTTAGAAAACTTCGGGTGGGTTAAGTTTTCTTCGTGACTCTCTTTAAGATTATTGATTTCTGAACTACAGAAATGTATTTAATTCCTGGTAGTTTAATGTATTTTAATTCCTGGTAGTTTTCAGTGCAAAATGAAATATAAACCCCCACAGCATCTGTTTATGCATTTTCTCTGCTTAAAACATTTGCTTTTAATTTGAAGAGGAAATTTTCCACTGGCTAGATCAGACTCCATTATTCTTGGTAAAACTTACACCTTATACTAATAAGTTTCAATTCTTTTTTGTAGCAGTTAGCTTTGGTAAAAATTGATGCTTTTTCTCAATTGGGTAAGTTTTGGTTTCATATTATAAATTTAAGTAAACTTAACATTAATGAATCTATTGGTCCAAATATGTTAATTTAAAAGCTAGCATTGCTATCAAAATTATCACTGAGGGAGCTTTACAGAACCACAGTTTCATAGAGCTTTAATTTTGCAAGAGTGACTTAGCTATTTTTTATGTCAACAAAGGAACCTGAATACAGCCTGCCCTTGTTATTCAGCATTCTGTTAGTCAAAATTTTGCCAACATGTCAAATATTTCTGTAATGTGACAACTGATGAAAGATTCTAATATAACTTTTGTAACATGAAGGTAGATTACATGATGTTAAATGTTTTAGTAGTAAATGTATTATTTACTTTCCTTTGAGTGATAATAATTGTTTTGCTAGTGATGGTAGTAACATATGTTTGAGACTTTGTTACCCCAAACTGGGACCCATTATCCTCCTGGTAATGTTCCTGCCTGGCAAATGCACAGTCCTGATTTCATTTCCTAGTACCACCAAATTAAAAAAAAAAAAAAAGTTTTTCCATTGAGTATTCTTTATCAATAGCTGTTTTCTGCTCATTGTAAATTTGGTATTATTATTATTATTATATATTAACTTATACCACATAAAACTTTTCTGGTTATGTGTTATGGTTTGTATCTAGCTGTTCTCCCAAAGCCTCAAGCAGTCATGGGGCAGC